>RJWJ010006721.1:0-61046 GCA_004363605.1 Indri indri | reverse complement strand
TTATCTTGTAGAGATCATAAAAAGAATCGTATTTATTGAATATGTGCCAAATACTAAGAGCTTTACATATTGCAGCCCAGTCTTCATGAACATCTCATGACCCAATTGTTCTTATTATCCTCATAGAGTAAAGAAGAAACTGAGACAAGAAGCAGTTAAATGGCTGGATCAGGTGCCCAGCTAGCTAATGCTGGAGCCTGCGTCCCTACCCAGGTGCTCTGATTCTTGTGCATTTGAGTACAACAACCTGCTGTAGAAATAATTCAACACACGACAGTGACATCATGACCTGCGGCACTTTCCTTTCCCTTTTGTTTTTATTTTTCCTCTTTCCTTAGTGCACGAGTAAAAACTGCTCAGTGCAAAACACCCAGAAAACTTAGCAAAATCACGTAGGTACACACAGACACGGCTACGTCACTAGAGATTTCACCCTGAGATCATCCTTCTTGACGTATTAGGCTGCTATGTGATGGTTAGTTTTTTTTAATATAATCATATTAATGATATTGTCTATATTGTATTGTAGCCTGCTTTTTCCAATTATTGATACATCCTCAATATACCATCGTGACCTTAAATGTCCTTCTAAATCAAAGGTCAGCAATCTATGGCCCACATGCCAAAAGTAGCCTGTAATCTTTTTTGCACATAAAGTTTTATTACAACACAGCCATGCCTATTTGTTGGCTTACTTTCTGTGGCTACTTTTGTGAGCTATTAATACATTGGCAAAGTACAGTCATCGAAACAGAGACTCTATGGCCCACAAAGACCAAAACATTTACTATCTCGCCAAGTACTGATTTATGATAACTATTTCTTATATGGTAGTAACAGAATGCCACAGTAGTATTTTTTATTTTTATTTTTTAATCTTATTTCAGAATATTATGGGGATATAAATGTTTTGGTGACATAAATTGCTTTGGTACAGTTGAGTCAAAGTTATAAGTGTGCCCATCACCCAGGTAATGGGCGTCGTACCTCTTAGATGTGAATTTACCCATCCCCTCCACCCCTCTCCCACCTGCTTGATTTCCAATGAATGTTATTTCCATATGTGCACATAAGTGTTGATCGATTAGTTCCAATTTAATAATGAGTATATATGGTGCCTGTTTTTCCATTCTTGTTATACTTCACTTGGAATAATGGGCTCCAGTTCCATTCAGGTTAATACAAGAGGTAGTAGTTCACCATTTTTTCAATGGCTAAGTAGTACTCCATGGTATACATACACTGCATTTTCTTAATCCACTCATGTATTGATGGACACTTGGGTTGTTTCCACATCTTTGCAATTGTGAATTGTGCTGCCATAAACATCTGAGTGCAGGTGTCTTTTTTACAGAATGTCTTTTTTTCCTTTGTTTAAATACCCAGTAGTGGGGTTGCTGGATCAAATGATAGTTTTGCTTTTAGTTTGTTGCAGTATCTCTATATTACTTTCCATAGAGATTGCACTAGTTTGCAGTCCCAACAACAGTGTATAAATGTTCCTGTCTCTCCACATCCATGCCAGCATTTGTTGTTTTGGAACTTTTTGATAAAAGCCATTGTCACCGGAGTAAAGTGATATCTCCTTGTGGGTTTGATTGTATATCCCTGATTAGAGATGTTGAGCAGGTTTTCATATGTTTATTGGCCATTAGTCTATCTTCTTTTGAAAAGTTTCTATTCATGTCTTTTGCCCACTTTTTAATGGAGTTGTTTGATTTTCTTTCTTGCTGATTTGCTTGAGTTCTTTACAGATTCTAGTTATCAGCCCTTTATCAGATGTATAGCATGCAAATATTTTCTCCCATTCTGTGGGTTGTCTATTCACTCTCATGATTGTTTCCTTGGCTGTGTAGAAGCTATTTAATTTGATCAGGCTGCCATAGTATTTAAATAAATGGCAATTTGACATTCTGATTGATATTTACCTGCAATAACAAAACTTTCCATTGCTTTGAGAAAAAAAATTGAACTGATATTTCCTATGATCAAATAAAAATGCTCTAAAATAGTTACTTATCCTAGACTTTCTAGAAGACCCATGGGTAGGGTGATCATGCAATGTGTGACTCAGTATATAAGCCAGACAGGATAACCACTCTATACTGAGACTGTTCGTAGTGATCTGAGATCTGTATAGCCGCCCTCCTAATGTTCAATGGTCCAGTCATCATGTCCTTATTTTAACTAAGTCTCCAACTGCATTGTATTCTGTCAACTGACTTTCCAATCTTGTCTTTTCTACCTACGTTCTTCTCTTTCCTTCTTCATCTGAATATTTCTCGAGAAAAAAGTAACCCTTATTCTAGATAACAGGATACCTCAGCTTGCTCCTGATCTGTCTTCACAAGCTCTCCCCGGGTTACAAACAGAAAAATCCTGTGTTTTCACAACTAATTCCTTAGATCTTCATGCCTTGCTTCCTGACAACATTCTGTGCACAATTTGTTCACTGCATAGTACATGAGTTTTATGTAGTGTTAGAGCCATGAAAGTGAACATTTAGAGAAAAGGGGGGGCGGGGGGAAAGTTAAAGAAACAAGGAGTTTCTTTCCAAAGAATGCTCCACGGTGGCTCCAAATGGGCTCCTGCTCGGAAATGCTGAATCTTGTGTATGAACTCTTCAGTGGCAAAGGAAAACAGGCCACCCTTATTAGAAATTTTCTACAGCTAAAGATGTAACATCATAGCTAAATTCAGTCAGAGACAGGTCGAGCAACAAAAACCAGGAGCCAAGGCAGTCTAGTCGGCTCTGAAATTTGATTCAGGCACCAGATTATGAATAGATTTAACTAGTTCGCCAAATGAAAATGTAGATTTTGGCACCGACTAAATTTTTTTTTGGGGGGAGGGGTATTCTATATGTGGAGTCCCAGTACACACTGAGGGATATGAAAAAGAGCTTTTTATATTATATAACTACTCTGTGTATGTTAAGGGGAAAAAAAAACCAATTAACTCAATAAATGCCAAAAAAAAAAAAAATCCAAACTCTTTTTACTAACATGAGCATCCAACCTCTCTTACTTACTTTATAATGCAGCTTTTGCATTATTCAAAATGACGTAGCACCAACCAACGATCAATTACCCAGCATTTACCCATGTAAACTTATTAAATTGCATACATAGGGTCTATTCCCCCTCTGTAGGAGTAGTAATATGACAAGAAGCTTAAATCCCACGGCAGGTAAGTAGCACTTTGTCAGTAAGGATACGGAAATCAAATTTTAATTGTCCTGAGGTTTCTCAGATTCCCTTTCCTTTCCTGGTGAGGGTGGCAATGTGTGCCACTAACACAATGAACTTCCTCCCATTTCCTTAGCGCTGGCCCTCAGAGTACTATTATTTCAGGTTTTGTGATGATAAACAAAGATTAAAACAAATAAAAATAAATGAGGGTGCATGGAATACCTTTCTACCTCAATACTGCAGTTGCTTCTATTCAGTCTCCAGTCCTGCACCACTTTGCTTTAGTAAAAGTTTTCAGATTGTCCTTCTTTAAAATACACTGCTCCCACACAAAAAAAGCTAACTACATTGAAAAATTGTTCTAATGTTATTCAGTATGCACAAAACAGATAAAAACATTTGATTTTAAAAAGTTATGACTAGAACTATCATAAGAAACTTTTGATAACTCTCTTCATAATATAATGTTTCCAGATGGATTAAAAGACAAACAGATTTGCTCTGTTGTGAGTGTGTGTGCACGTGCAGCCCTAAGTTAGAGTTATTGTGATAATTTCAGCTGTAGAATGTAACTGCTAGTGTCTGCCTGGTGAGAAAAGAAGACTGTCAGATCCTGCACGTTTAAAGATAATGTAGTGAAGTTTAGGGGACCCAGGTTTAAGGGTCAAATTCTGGCTCAACTTTTTTATGGCTGCCTGGCTTTGACTAAGCTTCCCAACCTGTCTAAGACTCAGGGTTCTCATCTTAACATTAGGATAATGATACTAATCTAATGAGATTGGAAACATGGTAGATATTCTGAGAACATCTCATTCAAAACACATTCAATGAGTGCAAGTCACGGAGGGGGCATGTAATAAATGGGAAATGGTATTTACTCAAAAAGAACTGACCATTCAAGAGCAAGAATACAGATTTAGGCATTTCTGAGTTTAGTAAGGACTAGTCAAAAGAGACAATGTGGAGGAGGGAAAGTGGATCTCCCTCCTTGTGTGCCATGTGGAACAGCACAAATCAGGAAAGTTACTTCATCATTTAATTCAGATTCTCCTTTAGGGTGGGACATTTACCCCCAATAAGATTGAGACTTGACTAACATGCACTTTAAAATAAAAGCAGGTTATATCAGTACATCCACATCAGTTATACAATCTAGGTATCTAATATGTTGTGATAGACCAATTGTATTTCCAAATCCAGATTATGTCAGCAGTTACTATGTCATTAGTCATTTGCGTAGGATAAGCAGTATGTATAGTAGTATATGCCTAGGCTGAAGGTGAATTACAATATTACAGAGTTTTAGTGTTTGAAAAGTCTTTGTAGTTTATATAGTCCTGCTTTCTGTTTTGGTAAGGTGAAAATCCTAACCATAGAGATAAGGTGCCATGCCCAAAGTCACCAAGTCAGGAAAAGTGATAAACCCTGGACTCAGAGTTTTATATAACTACTTATTTAGCTTATAGCTAAATTTGAAATTCCTTCAAATTCCTATCTAAATTATGAAATTTCTATCTAAAAATTTTAACAAAATGTTTTCTCTATTGAAATTCAGAAATATTCTGTAAATATCTGATCTGTCCTTAAATTTGGGTTTAGTTAAAATCCTTGTAAACCTCACAGTCTTTTAAATCCTCTTTTTCCTTTGGCAACTTTAGGTTTTCTTAGTTTTAAAAAAGGTGATTAATTAATGTTTTTTAAATTAAAAGGCACTCTACAGGGTCTGTTCCTAAGGACATATGTTTAAATATAGGCTTTGGTAGCATAGATTATCAGAAGAGAAGGTGTACGAAAACAGTGCAGAAAGGGGAGAAGAATATTAATTATTAATAGTTTTCTTTTTTATATAACTTTGGTATCTTACTCTTGGGAGGATGCATATTTACCACTTGCCTAAATTAAAAGAAAAGAAAATAATATTTTAAAGGAAACAAATTTGAACAGCAAGAAAATTTTATAGACTTTAAATTAGGGAATAGTAAGTATTTGTCAGAATGAATGTCTCTTGGTTGATAGAATGAGAATGCAAAATAATATGAAATCTTAAACACAAACATGATTCTCCCAAGATTTTTGCAGCATCTCCAAATCATAAACAGACTGGAGTGAGGCGGGTGGGAGGTAGGAATGGGGAAAGTCTTAGTGACCTAGTTGAATACTGAATGCCTTCCAGGAGGAAGAATATCAGAGGGTAGCTACGGCTCAGCTATCGTAGGTTTGGGCTGTGTGTATGTGTGTGTGTGTGTGTGTGTGTGTGCACGCGCGTGCACTCCTATGCAAAATTCTGGATAGGAAGCCCTTAAGATAAAATAGAAGTTAAAAGCAATTTGACTTAAGATCGACTGAACAGTCAATCTGTGTTTTAGCAGACTCGAGATGTAAAACCTTTGCTACAACGGAAGCTAATGTTTTAAAAGGGCCAAAGAGTTCTTTATATAATCACTCAAAAGGAACCAGGGACTTATATTTTACAAAGAGTGTGTTTAACTTTGACCAGTATTAGGTTAATAAACACTGAAAATTATAAATCTATTTCCTAACTTCAAGTGAAGTGTGGGAAGGAAGAAGATGACATTTGAAATACAGTACAACCTACTAAATATGATTTTTAATTTCAACACTTTAAGGAGACAATTTTTTTCTCTTCATTCTTCATATCTTGAAAGAAGACTAACAGGAGCTTTTTTTCCCCCAAGCAAAAGAGATATATTGATATTGATCAGGTTACATTAACTATCTAAATAAGTGGCTTATGTCTTACTTTCTCCCTAGGATATAGATATGCTGGCATTATCATTCAAACCCTCATACTGTGCTGTGATTGGGGAAATGCTGGTTGCCCTGGTTTAAAATGCATATTTCTTTTCCCAAATACTCTATAAAGTTCCGACCGAGAGAGAGAGAGGACTCAGAGTGAGGAATTTACTCACTTTGCATAATTCAGTTAATAATGAAACCTAATTCTTAGCATCGTGTCTGATCCAAGATGTCACCTTTGGTTGAAGATTTTTTACGTGGTTTAAATATTTTTCACCTTATTTACAATATGAGAGTACGGATGAGGCAAACCATTTATGCTAATGGATGAGCCCATGTATACAGCTCAATACATATTGTAGAATAAAGGGATTCTTTTTGTAAGACATCAAGCTGGATATTTCACCCATATATGCTTTTAAATAACACAAGTCTATAGACCACATGTGTACAGATAGAAAAACAAACAAGAAACCTCTAGAGGTTTATTTTGATTACAGATGCCAGTTACTTGTGGTTGAATTTTGCTCTGATTCCATTCAGGCATGTGATCTAGGAAGTAGTAAAAGGTAGATGTTTAAAAGTAAAAATGCAATAAAGAAGAAAATGTAAAGGAACAGTTGGGCATATGCATATTTTTGTCTCTTAGTGGAAACATATTGTGAGAAAAAGTGTGTAAGTATTTAGGGTATTTCATTAGCAGAGAACATATTTTTCTTATCTGAACATTTTTCTTATCTGATTTCACTCATGACACCATTGAGATTTTAGCTCAAACATCATTGCTGCTTATTGGGTACTAGAGTGTTATTACCAGGACCGACAGTTAAGAACCAATGTTGCAATGAGATGGTTTTATATCCTACAATGAATATGCATTGATTTGGAAAAAAAAAATAAAAATAGAAAGGAAGCCAATCCAAAAATGGAAAAAAGGTACATACTATGTCTTTCTCTTATCTCTTAATTTCTCAAGTGTCTGTAACAGATAAATACAACCCTAAAAAAAGTGAAATTATCCTTTACCTCTTTTTTTTTAAGTTGAGGTGAAACACTGGGTATAAAATTACTTGTTGCAACAAGCAATATGAGATATTTAACATGTTATAGTAATGTAATACAATCATGACATAGCTAAGGTGCAGATTCAATATGGCATGCGTTGTGAGTGAGTGTGGATGTGCTTAATATCTGTGTGCATTTGTAACTTTTTATATATGCACACAAATACAAATGCATACGCACAGATGCAGCTACTTTTCTTATAACTCAAATAAAGGAACTAAAAATAATGAAATCGAATTCTGTGCTTCGCTGCAACCATTTTGCTCATAGTAAACTCAGGGCCATGTTCTCCCAAGTGAAATTTAACAATGATAAGATAAATCTAAGGTCAGTACATTGCCAATTTTAATTGCTAAATATTATAATATAATTATTAATAAGATGAAATAGGTACTTAAAGAAAATTATGTATCTAATATGTTTTGTCATGTCCCAAAGTACATTTATAAGATTCTATGACTCATTTGATAGAATTTAAGCTCATTCCTTATTTTTAATGAAAATCTATAGGACTAAAAATATATTTTCTTAACATAATTAAAAAATCTTTCTCAAAACTAAGAGATCAAATACAATTGAGGAATTTACACTAAAATCAACACAGTAGATTTGTAGGCAAATATCACTACTATTATTAAAAATTATGCCACACAGAGAAAAGATTTTCAAATGGCCAAACATAAAAATATGTTTAATCTCCTTTAGAATTTGTGTAGCACACATTAAAAAAATCAAAATACCATTTCTTACCACTAGATTTGTGAAAAATAAAACATATCATATTAGTGCAGCTTTGGCGAAAAAGGCACTCTCATTCACTGGTAGTGGAAATGTAACCTCATATAAACTTTCCAGGGGAAAATTCACCAATACCTATCAAAGCTACATATGCAGTTGCCTTTTGACCCAGCAATCCCACTTCCAGGAATTTACTCAAAAATACATATTCAACAGCACACAAATACATACACACAAAATTATTCATACAGTGTTATTTATAATTGCAAAATATTGATAACAACTTAAATGACCACATTTAAAAAAACAGTTAAATCAACTATGGCATGTCTGCAAAGTGGAATATTATGCAACTGTAAAAAATGTATGAGAAAGATCTCTATGAACTAATATGAAGTGATTTCCAGGAAATATTGTTAGGTTAAAAAAATGAATAAAATTTTCTACAGTATGTTCATATAAGAGAAAAGGGGATTTACAAAAATATGCATGAATCTTCTCATTTGTACAAAAATAGATACAGGAAGGATAAATCAGAAACTAATGGTCCAGGCACGGTGGCTCATGCCTGTAATCCTAGCACTCTGGGAGGCCAAGGCGGGCGGATTGTTTGAGCTCAGGAGTTCGAGACCAGCCTGAGCAAGAGCGAGACCCCATCTCTACTAAAAAAAATAGAAAGAAATTGTCTGGACAACTGAAAAAAACATATAGAAAAAATTAGCTGGGCATGGTGGCGCATGCCTATAATCCCTGGTACTCAGGAGGCTGAGGCAGTAGGATCGCTTGAGCCCAGGAGTTCGAGGTTGCTGTGAGCTAGGCTAATGCCACAGAACTCACTCTAGCCAGGGCAACAGAGCAACACTCTGTCTAAAAAAAAAAAAAAAAAAAAAAAAAAAAAACTAATGGATTGATCACCTAAAAAGGGTGGGTGCAAATAGCATGCAAAGATTGGGGGACTGGGGAAAGGGCATGATGGATGAAAAGAAAGTGATGTTTTTCTGAGTATTCCTTTTTTATGTATACATACCCAATGGATCAACATATACCCAATGGATCAACAAATAAAATCATCCATATTTTTTGGAAGAATCTCGAATGGAATGCAAATAGTAACAAATGAACCTAATTGTATTGCTAGTAAATAACATAACCCCAATGAATGGGGTGAGAAGGAAGGCAACTAACTCAAGTAACTAGAACTAAATACCTGTGCTGTAAGGCTAAAGACAAAAGAAGTCTACAGAAATATTGTACTCTAGTTGGTAAGTAAGTAACACTAAAGCTATTTCATATGCATTCTAAGATTGATAAAATAAGGAAATATATTGTGGAACATGAGAACCAGGTTTCACACTGTTGTGGAAAGAAGATATAAGCAAGGAAAGTGGGAGGGCAACTATGAGCCTTGTGGTGTAGGATTAGAATCAGAGGTGTATGAATTCATTATTTGAAAAATATGTATGTACATACACATATTTCCTAGCTCTGTCTACTAACAGAGCCTTGAAACAATCATACCCCAGGAGCAAGGAGTACATCAAGGTCCCATATTTCTTTCTAATTCATTTATTTTTAGAGGTAGGGTCTCACTCTATTGCCCAGGCTGGTACGATGATAGCTCACTGCATCCTTGAACTCCTGGGCTCAAGCGATCCTCCTACCTAAGCCTCCGTAGTAGCTAAGACTACAGATGCACACCGCCACAGCTTGTTTATCTTTTACTATTTTTTAGGGGAGGCAGGAGGTCTTTCTATGTGGCCCAGGCTGGTTTTGAACTCCTGACCTCAAGTGATCCTTATGCCTCAGCTTCCCAAAGTGCTAAAATTACAGGTGTGAGCCATTGCACCCAGTCCCAGATCTTGGTTTTTAATATAATTTTCAAATAAAATGAACCAAGATTCTTTGAGGAAGGAGCTGGGCCAGAGAAAGTACAAGGTGAGCCTGGAATGACTAGTTGGGCCATAAAGTAAAGAAGTTTTCAAAGAATGTTGGGGGCATGTCCAATGACATAAGAGTCAACTGGAGGGAGGTCCCAATGGTCAAATCTGGGACAATTTAAACAACAAAATAAATAGTAATCGTGGTGGATTATAACTCAGTAAATGTTGATGAATTCAAACTAATTTGAATAATTGAATATATAAATAACTGAGGGAAAAAGAAAAGCTCTTGATTAACATAGAATTCCAATTAATAAACATAGAAGGAATGTTGGAAATCTAAAATCAGCATTTAGCAACCACACAACCTCAACAATTTTTACAAGTAAGAAGCATTGATGGATGATAAAATTAGTAGGTAAAAGTATAATGAGAAATAGAATATTTGCATAGTCTCAAATTATTTTTCCACAATACACTACTTATTAGTTATAAAAGGAAATATAGTAAGTACATACAAGGTGGAGAAATCTGATGGATAACCTTAACCAAGCGATCAACGTTACATCACCGGTGAAAGGACATATCCACACCATGTACTTCCCGACATGATACAACCAGGAAGACGCAGCATCACTTCAGTGGTATTCTTGCCAAAAACGCACAACTTCGTTCTCTACTCATGAGAAAATATCACACAAAGCCAAAGAGGAACATTTTACAGTAGAGCTGGACGACCGTCCTCAAAAGTGTCAAAGTCATAAGAGACAAAGAAAGACTAAGGAAGCATGAAGATTAAATGCAATGAGTAATCATGCATTGGATCCTAGCCCAGAAAAAGGACATTGGTGGGAAATTGCATATTTAAATAAGGCCCGTAGATTACTTAGTAGTATTATATTTAATTTCCTGGTTTTGATCATTTTACTATGGTTATGTAAGACAAAATATTTGTGGATGCTAGGTGAAGAGTAGATGAAGATTTTTTTTAATTACTTGAAAAGTATTAAAAGTTAAAATATATAAATAGAAAACATGAATCAGGATATTTGACATTTTGTAAACGTTGTGGAAATTTTAATCCATGCAATACCTAGAACAAAAATATGGTAATAATTTAATAATTTTAAGTTTTTGTTAATTATCTACTGGAGGAAAATCAAATCAATTCAAAACTATCAGATTTAGTAATAGAGCTCAAAAAATCAATTGGGTATAATCTAATAATTCAAACTCAATATGTTGCCAATGTATCAGCAAACATCATAATTACAAAATTACATATATGCCTGAGCAACCATTCCTAAAAGTAAACAAGAAGAGCTTTGTAAGGAAAAGAATAAAGTATTAAATATTAAAAGACTGGAAAAAATATTGAATTAGGAGCCAGTACTATTTTCCAGGATGGAAAAACTCAATATACAAGAGATCAAATCTTCTCAAATTAATTCTTGAATTTAGTAAAATTCCTATTCAAATTATTAGGATTTTTTGTTTTAATTGGCAAACTAAATCTAAAATTTACCTGAACATTCATTCTGGAAAGGAGCATAATAATGTGGAAATTTGCCAAAATATTATTATAATATTTTTTAAATCTAACTTTCCTAACTAAAAATAATAATGCTAAATAATAATTATTATTATAAAGCTACATTTTAAAATACCATTCCATTAGTGATAGAATTAATGTGCACATTAATTTATTAAGATAGGTAACATATATATTACATAAAAAGTTTAATAGTCAATAATCATGGCATCATATTCCATGGATACAATTATTCGGTGAACAGTACTGAGTTGCTTGGTAATAAACCTTGTGGTAATAAAATTAGACACTACTTCACATTATACCACAGAAGACATTATAATTACCGTAAATAATTTATTTTAGATAAATCATAAAAGGAAAAAACATAACTATTTCTTTTTACAATTAATTTGAATTTAAATATAATTTCAATGTAAATATATGTGTTTTACATGGTTGAAACTCAAGTGTTTATTCTACATCCCTCTTTCTTAATTTATGTTATATTGCAAACATTTCATACATATCTATATAATTTTTATAATTCTTTTTTTAAGATTTTACCATAAAAATGGCACATTAATCATATATTGATCCAACATAATTTATTAAACATTTCCCTTAAGGTTGAATGCTGACTTGTTTCCAGTCTTTCTTCTTAGAATTAACCTTGGTAGGAACATCTTAATGTGGCATTGTATTCCTCCTGTTAAATATTTTCTTGAAAATTAGTTTAAAGCAGGAGAATTGTTGGGTGTATCTTTATAATTTTTAGCTATATCATGTAATAATGAATAATGCCTTCCAAATTGTGTGTTATGTGTACATATATTTATAATATATAAAACAATGCTTATATATAAAAAGTTATGTATTAATATATATGATCATATATAAGTATGTGTACAGACACAAAGTTTTATATAAATAAAACAAAATTATATATATATATACTTTGCATGTGTCAATGTATATGTTATATGTGTGTGTTTTTATATATACATTTTGTTTTGAACTTAATAATTATGAATCTTAATCATATGAGGTTTATCTCAAAGTTAATTTTATTTGTGCTTTTATATTATACCTCTGGATGCTTGTTATTGGTTGCAAAGAAGGACATTGGAGCAGATTTGTTTTTTGGTGAGTGGAAGTGGGGTAAAGTGTCATCTATGATCTTTAGCCTTTAGCTCTTGCTAAAGCCCATAGCATATTTTGTTTGAAAATCAGTGTATGAGATTATAATCCTTTGCTCTTCAAACTTTTTACTCTGGATTGAATCTGCTTGTTTTTAGATGAACTAACCCCTTCTGTTGACCTAAAAAGAAAAAATTACAATAACAACAACAAAAAACCTACACCTCTGTCTTCCATGTGCTATAGAGAAAAGGGTGCACTCTACCCTGCAATCAAATGCAATTCCATGGTCCGTTGGAAACCCTTTACCACATGCTTCTGTCATTTATAGGAGCATTATTTTGATCCAGAAATTATCTCACTAACTTGGAGGCCAGTGGATTTCACACTGAGTAAGACTTCAGCACAGGGAATCCACATGCTGATTTTGATATTCATTAATCATCTAACTAATTTGTTTTAACACAGGAGTGCTGACAGCAAACGAATGTTATTCCAGCAACGGTGACTGCATAATCCAGACTATTATGGCATTAACATTTACGAAGCTGACAGGTCCATGTTCAGATAGGGTCAATGTCGTCTTTCAGTCTAAATGCAAATGTATCTATATTTAATTCACATCTGCTATAATCATTGGGTGGGACAGATGGGGCCGGTGGGATAAATGGATTACCACTTTTTTTTTCTTATTTTGGCTATTAGACCAGTAGATACATTGAAATCCTGAGGTTTCTGATTCTGTTTGATAAGTCTATACATTTTATTTTACTATTCTTCAGTTAAAAATCAAAGTAAATTTTACTGTGCACTATATATTTACAAGTGCGAATTTTGGCATCTTGTATCATGTGGTGGTGAAAGTCACCCAAATGGGGAAAATCTTTATTTATACCTTATAAAGACGAAGAAAGTAAACATTCATGGATTACTATTTTAGATTTCTAGAAACCTGTATTACTCTTCACATAGATTATGTGTATAGACATTATAACTTTTCAAAATATCTTTCTCCTTGCTATTTTATATTATTCTCACTTCATCTCTGATAGAGATTTGTCTTCCCTATAATAGTATTAAAAATGATGTTTAAAACTATTAAATAACTCATCTAAAATCTTTTAATTTGGTGGTCAAATGGGACTCTAGTTAATGTCCACTAATTCTCAGATTCAGGCACTATCCATTAACCAACATGACGTCTTTGCTTTAGGCACACTATGGCTTATTAGTTTTAATAAAATTGCAAACTGAACCTGGTATCTCTAAAGCAGAGATACGATCTCCCTTTCTCCTTCCTTCAAACTTGTCCCATGCACATCCCCTTGTCACTGTCTTCTCAAAAAAATACTCTCAATAAAGGAGATATTCCATTTTTTCCAAACTGTAATTTTTTGAGGGTCATTACCGGGAAGTATTTAATAATGTATTTCTTGATTCGATTTATTTACTGAAAGAAAAAAAGTAAATGCCATTAATCGATCGAGAGACATAAAATACAAGAAAAAATAAAGCTATCTGAAAGGGCTCCTATTCACTGCACCAAACTACAACTTTTACCCAGTAGGATAATAGAGGAAATAAATGGTTCTTTCCCTGAAATGTTTACATTGTTATCTACAGTCTTTTAAACAGTAGCAGGCTTCTCTTGACTTGCTCACTCATTCTGTTATTAGAGAAATTCTTAACTTCTTCCATGGGGAACTATTTTTCTGTCTTCACTCTTTTCCTAGGGCCCATGCCCTGTTAATCAGGCTACTGTCAGAACGTGGAAAGTGTGTCTATGCTGCTTTCTTCCCATATGTGGTGTAGTTGCTCAGTTATCTCCCACATCTAATGAGCTCACAGGTTTTATGCATGACAAAGGGCAGTTAGACGTTCACAGTCAATTTGCTGACGGAATACTGTTCATCCAAATGTTGGAAGTAGTAAAAAATGAAGCACGTGTTCATAAAGCTGAGAAAATGTGCAATATGGT
This sequence comes from Indri indri, assembly GCA_004363605.1. Lineage (NCBI taxonomy): Eukaryota > Metazoa > Chordata > Mammalia > Primates > Indriidae > Indri > Indri indri. The sequence continues at coordinate 46,766 of RJWJ010006721.1, read as the reverse complement.
CATAGAGGATAATTTTTTTCCTAGTCAAAAAAATATATTTTTTCTTTATGCAAAGTGAAATAGGTTGATAAAGCAGTGAAGTCTGGGGGGGAAAAAAAGTTAGCTTTTTTAGGTATGAATTCTAACTCTAAATCTGCAGTCCCCGACCCCTGGGACCGGGGATTGGTATTGCTCCTTGGCCTGTTAGAGACGGGGCTGCAGAGCTCTGCACCCCCTTCCACCCTGGTCCGTGGAAAAATTATCTTCCATGAAATTTAGGAAGGGCGGGGTTCGCACAGCAGGAGGTGAGGGCGGGTGAGGGGGCGTGAATCGAGCAAGCGTAGAAGCTTCATCTGTATTTACAGCAGCTCCCCATTGCTCGCATCACCCCCTGAGCTCCGCACCACCCTGGAAAACTTGTCTTCCATGAAACCGGTCCCTGGTGCCAAAAAGGTCACGAACCACTGCAGATGGTAAGTGTCAGCATATAGACTGATACGTCTTATAACTTAACTAATTATTAAGGAGACTTTTCATTACATTAAGCCATTTAATTTGGGAACTATTACAACATTGGAGCTTTCAGCTATCCTTTTAAAGGATGGGGAAAAATACCACTGTATTTAAAGGAATAGTGGCAAAGTTGAGCCTGCTTAAGATTTCAAAACCTAATGTAAACATTAGCCCCCTGCATTTATACAAATATCTTCTTATTGCAATTTGATGTTTTTATCCAAAATTCAGCCCCTTATGGTTTGGTTATTTTGTATTATTAGTGGTCACAAAATTTGTAATGACTATAAATGCAAAACATTATTGAAAGGGCTTTCAAAAAAGTTGAGAATTTTCTTATAGGTGATTAAAAAATAAAAACGTAGTTCATGACAACATCATTTGAGTTCGCGTCAGTACGGTACTGTCATCTTCTAACAGAATGAAAATGCTCCTGCGTTATAAACTTAAAAGGCCTCTGGATACTATACATTTTTCTTTGTTTAGCAATACTTAAGTTTTACCTTTCCTGTTATGTGAGATGGAGTATGCACCAGATAATTAGATAATAATTATTAAATAGAGAAAATAATTGTTTAAAGTATATTTTAGAAACTGCAATTTACATCTTATCTGGGAATTTGTGTATTATTATTATTTAATTGACAATGTAAACATGTAATTCAGTACGTTTATATAATTTGTTTAAGCAAATTACTCTTAAGGAAATAAATAGAATATGTTCTTTTCTCTGAAACTGGGCAAGAGCATCCTGAGGGCAATTTCTGATGAACTTACTTCCTTTCTTTCATCCAGGGCCCTAACAAGGAGGCTACCTAAGACTTAGAGCACTCATCCTTCAAAACTATAAGTCAAGGTTAAAGGACAGGGCCCTGTTTAATATGTGAAGAAAAGCTGATTTGAAAACCATTCAGTAATGGTATTATTTGGTTCAAGTGGCAACACAGAAGTCAAGATGGGTTTTTGAATACAAAATTTTTGATGCTGCTGTGCTTGTTAGTTGGTTTGGTTTGATTTGTTTTATCTGTTTACAAAAATGGAATTAATTCTTTACATTTAAAGTAGTATTTTTAATGAAATTTACTTTGATCATTTTATGAATCTATTTTAATTTTATTAAATATGATATAACATCAGAGCTAATAGTATTATTACTAATCAAAACATGTACATTAGAATAATGATTGCTTTTAAAATTTATTGTTAATATTTAACACAATAATGCTCAAATTTCACTCCTGAAGAATCACAATGAACTTCCTATTTGTTTTGTAAGGGAGAAAATTGATCACCAATACCAAAAAACTAAAAATTGTTTAGTTTTTCTTAAAAGTCATCAGTTTCTTATTTTTAAGTTAATATAAGAGAAAGCTAAAACAAACAAACAAAAAAATAAGTCAAATAACCTGTCTCAGTTCCAAATAATAAATGTGACAACTTTAATGGGAAATTATAGCCTCTGTGTTTATAAACTGATAAATTAGTCCTCAAAGTTCTTAGGATAATTTTGGTTCAATTTCTCAGGAAGAGGGCTATAGAACACCCTACCCAAGGTCTTGGACACCCAGCAAAATCATGACTTTCCTCTCTGATTATTTTTTCTAGGACAACTGGTTATTTAGACATAAAGGACTTCCTTGGTGCCCTAAATTTATTTTGGTTATATTTCGAAAAAAGATAGAGTCAATGCTCTATCAGATTTTAAGTAATTTTAGTTATATTTATAGCAATATAATTTAATAATATACCAAAGGTTATGTCATTTTCTCCTATAGTGGATAGTAAAGAAGTACAAATTTCTACTGCTCCTAGATCTAAAAGAATTAGAATAATTAATCAATTAGGGCAGTGTGATAAAATATTTCATTTCAAATTCACTTTCCCCATATTATTCATAGTCTATAAGAGAAGCATATCCATTTTTAAGAATGATTTTATTTTTTATTTTTATATTTAATAAAGCAGCATAAAAGACATCTTAGTATATTTATCATAGTAAATGTAAATTTGTATATATTTAATGATCACGATATATTTCTTGAAACTACAACGATAAAGAGAAGGCCCAAAGGAGATGTCCAAATTTTGTTAGAGAAATTTTGCAGATTATTTAGATTTGGCCATTTGACAGAGCAAGGACCACTTTAGTACACAACCCATGTAAACGTTCCAGGGAGTACAATTCAAGCAGAGACATAATTTATTTTGGAAATACACTAATTTGTCTTTTTCTGTAAAGGTAAATGTCAATTTTGGCTGGTTGTCTTAAGTTTATGATATGCATGAGTCTGAGTCCCTACAAGCTCAGCTTAGAGATGATTTTGCTCATTTCCATTGTCTGTTTTTCCAGGGCTTATGCCATACACAAAATGAGAAGAATAAAACTGACCTGAAATGATACTCAAGGTCAATATTTGACAGCATTTAATGACCTCTGACACATTTATAATCAAGTTAAATGTTTAAATAATGGTCATCCAAAAATGATAGCTCCAATCAAAGAAAGAAAGGAGAAATAAGTGACATTTCTTGTAATTTATTTCTAGCTGGGCTGAAAAGAAAAAGAGAGAAATTTAGAGAAATCTCCCATGAGAACTTGGTCTCATGACATTTCTAACCTGATTTCCAGGCCAGAGAAATTCTGATGGATATTCAAACTTTGAATGGCTATGCAAATCAAACTTATGAACCTTTGGAGAGCCATCCTTCATTAAGCTTGACTTCAGTACGGGATAAGCAGTAAGAACAGATGCGCTACTAATGCGAAAGGTCTCCATGCGAATCATGTGAAGAAAAACCAAAAGCAAGGAAAGGATATCCATAGTAGATTCATAATTGTTTCAATCCCCCAAATTAAAAGGCTTCTCAACGGTTTATTAACAGATGCCAGCTGATTTTTAAAGATGTGGCCAGAATTTTTTTTTTCTATATCCTTTGCACACAAAGTGACTACAGTTCATAGGCAAAGAACAAAACACTCTTTCCCACGGCAATGATACGAATTTAAGGGGTCAATTCAGAAAATTCTTATTATGAATGGGATTAATTGCATGGGACCAGAGTGGAGTTAAGGAAATTAAAGTTTAAACTCGCTTAGGAGAAAGGTCAAAATGAGACCCAGAGAAAGGAGACCCAAAGAGCACATGTGTAGGATTCGGGGTGATAAAAAGTTAAAGCCTGCGTGCAAGCATATGCTCCCAGCTCGGTGGCCAAGTTTAGGAGCACTAAGTAAATGCAGCAGAAGCTTTTCTCTGTGAATAGTTTACGGGAGGCATAATGACAGCAGGCAAATCTCTTTCCATTTCCACCAAGTGTTTTCATAGCAAGCATTGTGCAACATGCCGATTCATCCACAGAAAATTGTATCATAAAATTAAAAAAATAAAATGTAAGAAGAAAATCCCCAAAGAGAAATTCCTCTTGTAGTATAAATGGATTAAAACGTACAGTTTTCCATTTTCCAAAGTTGAATTCGTTGGATCCCAAAGGACCTAAAATCTTCACTTATCGACTGTAAAACTAGTTCAACAGATGCTCTGTTTTATCTATCTGCATTTTTTTCTTCTGCATTTTACAAATTGATCATTTGACAAAAGACTCTATGCTCTGTATTCTACATAAAGGTGAAAAATAATTTCTCAGACTTTTCTCTGTGGCAATCAAAGTGAAAGAGGAAAAAAACATGATTTCGGAAACAGTAGTGATGATGTTTTCTCTTCCACATTTTATCCATTCTCTTTCTTCCTAGCTTCCTTCTGTCCTTCCTTTCAATTTCGTTTTTTCCACTCGTTTTCTCTCTTCCCCTCTCTTTCTTACTTCCTCTTCTGTTCTTCTCCTGCTCGGTTTCAATTTCTCTCCTTTTTTCCCTTCTTTTTAAAAGAAAAATTATTTTTTAAAATGAACACAAAAATCAAACTGCAGACCTGAACACTGGAGTCCTGTCTCACTCCCCAGTCTCCTTGCCACAAAGTAAATGATTTATTTATTACAACAGCAAAAAAAAGAACCCACCATGGGAAGCGACTTTTTTTCCCCAACAGTGTTGGTAATGATGATCTTTGAGATAGGCTGAGGACTAAAAAGGCAGCGATCTTTCTAAGGCGTTTCTTCTCCAGCGCCTGACACCAAGTGTAGCTAACTGTTCACAGCATTCTGAAATTCCAAACCCACTCCATGAACCTTTAGTTAGAAGCAGACTTTGGCCGAAAATGACTCAAGCGAACTTTCCTTCTTCCCTCCTGCCTTTTTCCTCCTCTGCTTTTGGTTGTTTTCCCTCCATCCGTTGTATGACATCCAAGATTTCACATGGAAACACCCCATGGCTTGTTTTTCATTGCAGGTTAAAAATCAACTTTAATTTTGTTATTTTTCCCCCTAAGATGTCGCCCATCCCATTAAAATGATTAGGCCTCTCTTTTGAATGGTTACCTGAGGTAAAAATCTAATTGGCACATGGGCCCCTGAAAAAGGAAGCCGAAGGCTCGGAGTGGTGCCAGCCGAGCCGATGCATGGCAAGCCGTCAGAGCGGGGCCGCGATTTCACACCGTGATTTAAGATACCATGTGCTCCGCTCGGCTCTGATGATAAAGCATCCGTGGTTGTTAAGGTTAGAAAATAGAGCTGTGTTTCCTCAATAGAGAGGAACTAACCAACATTAAATATCACATTTATGTGCATAACAGCCATATATCGAATGACAAAATGTAACAAAGGTTCCTGCTAGGGAGACGTTTAATGCCTGCTTTAGCTGACTTCGGGGTCTTGTGTTGCCTTTTGTCCATTATTGGAAGCTCCAGTATTGCCAACATGAGTTCCAAAACCGTATATTTAATGGTATAAATGAAATTATGTTTTACAAACTGGGTTTTCGATGTGGTAATATGATGCATACAACAGGGCTTAAGGAGAAGACGTAGGAAAAGATTGAAATAGCAGCGTCTCATGCTTCTTTAGCCAAACAAAGTGGCACTGTACAATCAGTGCTATATTACGACTGAAACCGACCGACCAGTGATAAAAAGATTATTTTTTAACCAGACTGGAATAAATTTTTGTCCAATGAAAAATCATTTTTTGTTGGGGAAAAAAAAAACCTTTTGCAACGCTGGTAAGAATTAAAAGATTTAATATAAACCAGATTAAATAGAAGGTATTTCCTTTTACTTTTCCACTCTTCACAAAACTGCATATCAGACAGTGACAGAGATAATCCTAGCAAATCCGTCTTTGCAGTGGCAACTTCTAGATATCAAGGCCTGAGTTCTCAATGTTCCTACAAGAGGAAATTAACGTATGTGCTAATAGGCGCACCAGGGATGTAGAATCAGAACTGATTTCAAGAATGATGCTATCGGGGCTATTTCCATTCCGTGCATTTCCAGCAATGCAGTCCAGTTGCATTTAATCCTTTTTCTTTAGACTCAAACATTGGATGTCACTTTGACATTAAAGGACTTCTCTATTGAGTAAAGATGAGAAAGGACCCAATTGCTAGTTCATTGGCTCTAGAAATTTAAGAAGAGAAATAGAATCATCTTTCTAGAAGCAGCTTGTGTTGTGTGTCTGTGCGAATGTGTCCCGGCAGCCTATTTCTTGTCGTCTTTTTCTTTTGTAGCACAAAAAAAGGGAACGTATTTTTGGAATATATATAATTTAAATTCCAGTTCCATCTCTTAATAATTGTGTCATATTGGGAAATCAATGACTCATCTGAACCATCTATTTAGCTTTCATGTCAATAAAATCAGGATCATTTGATGAGTAGTATAAAAATACATGTAGATCACCTTGGCATATATTGGCCATGATAACAAGAATAATATTAATAACCAAAAATGTCAATACCTATAAAAATCATTTTTATCCTATTGGAAGTTCTGTGTTTGGAATCTAGAGTAAGCTGTTTCTATCATGATAATATCTGTTGTCAGAGTAAATGACAAACTGTCTGGTTTTTAAATGTACTAAAAATGATATCTTAAGCATAGAGCCTCCTGAAGTTCATTTGATTGGCTTCGAATTTGATTGGAAGCCCTTTCTTCTACTTATTTGGTACCCCTAGATTTCCCAGAAGAGTGTTGAACATGGCACAGGCCATGTGAAATTTGCCAAGCAGACCTTGGTAGTATTGCTGAAATTTGGTGCCAAGAACCATGAGCTAGTACTGGGAACTCGCTGAGTTTTCGCTGTGCACCAGACTGTAAGTATTTTGAGTTTCTTGGAAGTGTATATTCAGACAAACCTTCACCAACAGGCAAAGAACTAAGGCGAGCGTTTGCTGGGTTCTGCGGTAAGCGGCTTTAACCTCAGAAGCTTAAATGTGTTTCACTTTAAACAAGCTCTCTGATTTAATATCATGTTGACACATTGCCATTGCATATATTTTACAAAACAATTTCATCCCAAATGCCCATCCATGGATGAATGGATAAGCAAAATGTGGTATTATTATATAATGAAATACTATTTGTTAATAAAAAAGGAATGAAGTACCTACACATTCGACAACATAGATGAGCCTCACAATCATTATGCTAAGTGAAAGAAGCCAGACACAAAACAGCACCTACTGCCTGACTGCATGTCTATGAAATACTCAGAAAATGTGAATCTATAGAGAAGAAAGTAGATGGGTGGTTGCCTAGAAGGGTGTTGGAAAGGGGAAGTGACTGCAAATTGGATTGTAGTGATGCTTGCACAAACTTTATAAACTTATTAAAATCATTGAATTGTACACTTAAGATGAATAAACTTTGCAGTGTATAAACGATGCCTCAATAGAGCTATTAAACAGCAACAACAAAAATCCCACATTTGTTCTATTTCTGCAAGTTAATACCAATGGGAGAAAAACCTACCATCATTGCCCTAAACATTTTTGTTGTAGCAAAACCAGGAGAACTTGTAAAAGGCAAATCGTAAGGAAAGCATCAGTCTTTAGAGCCTCACGTGTGATGTCACATTTGTTGAACTGCGGCCGATGGAGTATCCTAATACAGCCACACAACTCTGAGCCTTATGCCATCAGAGCAAGTGATAAAACAGTGGAGAACTCTGGTTCACAAAGCTTCAAGTATCAATTCCGGGAATTCTGTGTAAATTATCTTGATTACCGTTTGTATTTAGCTATCTGTCTAAAATGTTGACCCAACAAAAAAACCGCAAGGGGAGAATCAAGGAGGGCTATTTATTTATTTGTGTTTGCTGTGCCCTCTGCACTATCAGATGTTTTACAGATTAAGAAGAAAGGAGGGGAAAGTTCTGCACGAGGGAAAACAAAACTAAGGCCAAGTTTTCTTTCTGTCATTACTTCCCTCCCTGCCCCCAACCCCCAGCTTCTTTCTCCACACCACCGCACCCCCCCCTTTTTTTTCCTCCAGCCCCTTATTGCGACTTTGACAAATGACAATGCAAGAAGAGAATTTATGTTGGGTCTTGGAGATTAGCACATTATCACAAGCAAAACAGAGCCCTCAGCCTCCGCCGCTGGGGAGCAATTGAAAGAGTCTTTGAGTGTGATGCATGGGGCAAGGCCCATTTCTGAAGAAGTGGGGATGCTGTTATGCCGGGACAGGGCTGTGTGAAAGCCCTTGGAGAGCCAGGTGAAGACACTGAGCGTTGGATGAGGAGCGTTTAGCCAGAAAGCTCATTCTGGAAAGGAAAGAGGAACCGGGTAGCTCCCCGCAGACCTCCGTGTTGAATGATTTAAGGCTACCTGTAGGAAATGTCTTCTGCTTTATTGCTTTTTAGTCTCCCTTCTTTTCAGGGGGGAAAAAAAGAAGCACAACACAGACCTTTCCTTCCTCTGACTCCCCTCAGTACTCCCCAGAAAGTTTGAGCAGGAACCCTGTCCCACCACCTTTCCTATAAGGCTCTTCCACCGTAGCAAGGCTGTCTGCAGGCGGCAGGGTCCCAGATTAGACCAGTCTGGGCAATAGAGGGTTTCAATTTATGAAAAATGTTCAAATATATGCACAATTCTTTTTAAAAGCTCGCATGCTTAGTTTATAACTTTGGGCTCAAATAGCTGAGAACATCAGGTACAAAGCAATTTCAGGAAAAAGATATACAGTTTTTTGGACTGAAACACATTCAGGGCCTACACAATACATTCTTAAATTATCAGAAAACTGGATAAAATAATTTTAAGAAAGTATTCAAATGAAAAGTTGTTTCTGAAAATCATAAATGACCAAATATGATTATTCTAGATATTAGACATTCAGCTGGTGACTTGATGGTCACAGCACATCACAAATATAAAGTAAGTAAGCATGGAAAAATCCTGAACGGCAGGTGATGGGACGGTATTCATAGTGTGACTTTTAGGAGACGATTTATTGGTATCTGAGAGATTCACATTCATAGAACAAGGTTTCTCAACCTCAGAACTAAGGAAATTTGGGTCTGATCATTCTTTGCTGTGGGGATGTCCTGTGCACTGATACACAAACGTTTAGCAGCATCCTTGGCTTCTATCCACTAGATACCAGTAGCATCTCCATGTTGTGATGACCAAAAGTGACTTCAGACATTGTCAAATAGAAAACACAGTAATGACTTGCATTTATTCTGCTTTCCATAAATAGAAAATAAGAGAATATGCTCTAAAGAAGTCAAACTACCTCTATGCTTCCTGACTGTTTAACTTACAGCAAAGTACTTAACCAAATTACTTAACTTTTGTTTCTTTCTATATAAAATGTGGCAAATGATAGAATCTAGCCCATGAAGTTGTGAGGATTAAATGAGGCAATCCGCATAACGCACTTAGAGAAGAGCTTATCCTTTGGTACTTACAGCAAATGTGTATTGTGTGCTTACACTGACACATGCCAAACGCTGTGCTAAGAATCAGGGTTATGCTACTGACCAAGACAGAATCAACTTCAAACAGTAAGATGTTTCTTATAGGATGAGCACACTGGTAGAAGGATTATTAAAGACTGTGGTGGGTGAGGTTGGAGACAGACCTATTAGAAGATGATTTTAATACTATAGATGAAAAATAATGGAGCCTGAACTAAAGCAATAGAAGTGAAATGAAGAGAAAGTAACTATATGAGTTATTTCCATTAGATATGGAAGATAATTTAGAAAGAAGAGTCTAGAAAAAACTGTCAGGTTTCTGTTTTCTCACTCTGGGTGCCTAGAAGGTACTGCAATTTATTTCACAAACACTGAAGTAGCCCTCACTAGGTGGAAAGGACCATAGCAAACAATTTACAAATATTAACTCAGTTATTCGCAATAACAATTCCTATGAAATGGATTTTATCATCTCCCTAAGACTCACAAGAAATGGCAAATGGAAAGGATATCACTTGCCTAACATCACATAACTAGCAAACAGTGAATCCTGGATTCAAATCCTGCCAGTGAGGCTCCAAAATTTATGACACCACTATTAATATTCCATTACTGTATAAGAAAAGAGCAGCTTTGTGGAAAATAAAATACATTTTTCTGGGACATTTATTTACTTTTTTAGTTTTCTGTGGAACATTTAGCATTTTTCTCAACAAATTCAACATGGTTCATTTTAAGAAAATATGAGGCAAGAGGTTCTGTAAAGTTTGAGAGTTCATTTCTTTTAAAATATTGCAGGAGAGGACATTCTGGGAAATAGTCATGTAGAACAAAATCAAGAAACTATTATAGGCCACAGTGACATATTTTTAACTTGATCATAATAGTTACAACCCAGAATCACAATAATAATTTTATGATCTGTTTATTTATGAAGAGAATCTAACTCTACATAACAGACTGGGCAGGTGAGCAAAGTATGTTAATGTATCTGTAAATTTTGTAGATCCCTTCTGGGTCCCTGCTGGGCAGCCATTGCTACAGTTGTTAATATCTGCCTCGTTCTCATCACCACCCACCAGCCCTCCACACACACAGAGTCCTCCTGGCTGTGTATCCGCATCTGCACTTCGGCATTTCTGTCTGTACCCATGACCACATCTGTAACATCTGCATCTATTATCTATATCCGGACCCCACCAACTACCAGACTCCAAGTTTTTCCAGTTTCAGAATCATCTTTTCCATAATTAAAGCATCTCTCCCATATATTAAATTCCTTCAGTGTTTTTCTTCACTCAGATGTGACTAATCTGATAAAGGAATCCATGCCAGGGCATCAGTAGAGCTACTTGGTTACCTTTTTAGTGATGATGCTCTAACACACAGAAACAGGATAAAAAAGTGAAAAAAATAGTACAAAAAAGTGGAAATTCTGGGAGCCTTGGCAGGACAGGGTGGGATATGTTTTGTGTAGACATACTCCAAAGCCTACATTCACCCTAAAGATAACTTTTAACAGAGATAGATTTCCAGAACCTGAATCACCAATTTTCCAACATTAATAATTTAATTTCAGAAACATAGAAAATAAAAGATAAAGGTAACTTCAACAACAGTTTCCAAATTTTCTTTGGTTATAGGTGTCATTTAGTAAATGCATTGATTGATCCTGTGAATACAAAGGTTGAGTAAAGGCTTAATGATTAGATAAGAGTATGTGTCATTTTTATGAAGATATGAGTAGTTGACCAAGTCAGGACATATTATTGGAAGCTGACAACAAAAATTAAAACACTGCTATATAAAAGGAAACGTAGATCCTTTTCACACTTGATACTCCAAATTTGCTAATAATATTTTCTTTTGAATGTAATTGTCCATACACTCATCTTTTAAACTCTTTACCCTTGCTTTTGTTTATCTCTATTTGTGAGTTTGAAGAGGCACAATGCAAATATTTGTGTGTGTGTGTGTGTGTGTGTGTCTGTGTGTGCGTGTGTGTGTGTTGAGTGGTGTGGACACAGGTAGACAATTGACTATCTGTTATTTTTGCTTTTATTAAAGTAAAATACTAACTTTTTATTTTGAAAATTTTCCCCCATTGGAAGATTTTATAAAACAATAATAATATACACTGAGAGAGTTGTCCTGTGTGAAGGTTCAGCTCTTTTAAAGATAAATGACTCATCTAACATCCCATAAGCTTTGAATAAAAATTAAATCAATGTTTTAAGAAAGTGCATTTGTGATTGTGGACTGTTGTGTTAAGGGGAAATATAATGTGGTTTGTCATCAATCTCTCCATGTGGCATACAAGGGCTGACTTGTTGAAATTTTGTAGGCTTTTATTTACAGAGAAAACACAGATCTTGTGCTGCCCAGAGTCCTATCAGTCCACACATTCAAAGGAATCACATCTGAAAAGAGACTGCTTAAATCATAACCTTTATGGATAATCTAATCCATAAGGAGACCGAAATTACTTTGTTCCTGCAAATAAGAACAAAACCTAAAGAATTTAATTATTTGCGAATTATTCATGAAGATTTTGATCCTGGCTCAAGGCTAGAGTTGGAAAAGAGAGACAATCACGGATTGTTGCCAATCAGTGTTTTGTGGAAGAAAAATATGGACTATTTCAGCCTCAGGATAACACCCCATATTTCCAGGTTGTTTTTTTAAAAAAAAAAAAAGAGGTGTTGCTAGAGACAAGTGAACCTTGGGTGGAAATAGAAATAAAAGCAGACCCTCTGAGAAAGAAATGGGATATGGACTGTTGCTGGGAAGAAATTATTGCAACGATGTGTGTTGTTTAGTTATAATGCACAGATTATAAGTTACATTTTGTGAGAAACATATGGCCACATGCTAAACATCCATATGCCAAAGTTAATAAAATTGAATCTCACTGATATGCCTTGTACATCTGACCTTACTTAGTGGTTGGAAAGGCCTTAAATGTGGAAGCATAATATGTACACACACCTATGCACGTACACATGCACACATGCCAATCACCAATGTATCTAGTGTATACAAGTAATTCACATGTACTTACTCCTTGATAGGAATGGCTTTCACCAAAATTATGGAAACAAAAGAATAGATCAAGCCACAAGATGCATTAGCTGTGCTCTTTCCATAAAGTCCATGTAAGGAGGAGGCAGGGGACTGAGAAAGATTGCTTCATTTCAGGTATTTGGGGAAGACTTCTCTAAGGAGGCAACATGTCTTCTGAGACATGGTTAATGTGGAAGGGTAAGCCAACTGTGAATCTAAGAGAAGAGAGTTCCCGTCAGAGGAAACAGAAAGAACAAAGTCCCTAAGTCTAGGATGAGTTTAGTGTATTTAAGAAGCAAAATAAAGTCAGCGCGGTCAAAACATGGTTAGAAAAGGAGAGTGTAGAATAAGATGACATTGAAAAGGGAATCAAAGACCTGTTCCTGAAGGTATTTTTTGGGCCAGGGTAAGAGATTTGGGTTTTTAGGCTAAGTACAACAGAAAAACATTGTTCTGTACCGCTGTAGGAGAAATATAGTTAATACTATCTTACACAGTTTCAAATGGCTGGAAGGAGGATTTTGAATGTTCCCAGTACAAAGAAAAGATAAATATTTGAGATGATGTATATACTAATTACACTGATCTGATCACTATACATTACATGTACGAAAACATTATACCTAATGAATATGTAAGATTATTAGGTCAATTAAACAGGAAGACATTAGAGAGCTTTTAAGTAGGGGGATAAACTGTTAGGGCCCAAATATGGAAGAAACCAGACACATTTTCATGCTATTTCTACTCATTCAGTGAGATAAAATGTTGGTTAAGATCAAGAAGAAGCAGTGGAGATAGAGGGAAATAAGAGACAGAGCTAACGGGATTGGAGGTGGGGAGTGAGAGGCAGAAAGATACTAAGAACTACTTGGCTGTATAAAGCTGACTCCATCTTTGTCAACAGAACATCCGTGACTCTGAGAACAGTGCTTGGTGTGTACCAGTAACCAGCAGTGCATGTTTACTACAATTGCCAAAAGATAAACTCATATGGATTACCTCATTTAATTCTCACAACCTCATGGGCTAGATGTAATTTGGTTAAGTGTGTTGCTCAAAGGTAAACAGTTAAGAAGTGGTAGTCCTGGCAAACACACCAGAGCTAGTTTGTCTGACATCTTCAGAGCTCATTCTCTTATTTTCTATTTCTGGGGAAATAAGAATAAATGCAAATCATTAACATATTTTCCAGAAATTAGATATGTAGGGTTCTTGCTTAATGGTGTTTCTACTGGTTAAATATGTTTGATCCTTGGTTCCTGGTTTAATAGTAATAGCTAGTATTTGTTGTACGGTTTCCATGTGTCATGTACTAGACATTTTATATTTATTAAATTAATTTAACTCTAATAAGAAAATTTATGAGATAAATACAAGTTCTATTCCTGTTTCATAGATAAGAACATTAAAGGCAGAGATTTTATTTTAATCTATTGGATTCCAAAGCCGATTATTTTAACATAGAAATTATTGGAATGACCAATTAGCATGTGGAAGTGGTCCGCGTCATGGAAATACAACTTGAGTCAACACCGAGATTTTACTATATACCCATAAAAATCAATAAATTTAAAAGACCGACATAACCAAGTGTGGCAAGGCTATGAAGAAACAATCTCCCATGCAGTGCCGCTGGGAATTTAAAATTGTACAACTTTCAGAAAACTTTTTATAAGTTTCAAATAATGTCAAATATACACCTATTCTATAACCCAGCAATTCCACTCTTAGGGTTATACCCAGGAGAGATGCAACTATTTAGTGGCAGCTGTTTTCATTCACATAATATTTACTGAGTATTTATTAGGTACCAGGTAAAATGTCACATTAGTCAGGGTTCTTCAGAGAAACCAAACCAATGAAATGTATAGAAAGAGACGTATTCCAAGAAATTGCTCGTGATTATGGAGGCTAGGAAGCCAAGGCTCAGGAGAGCTGATAGTATAGTCCAGTCCAGGTCTGGAGACCTGAAATGCAGGAGAGCCAAGGGTGTGAGCTTCAGTCCAAGTCTGAGTCCAAAGTCAGGAGAAGACCTATGTCCCCACTGAAAGACAGAAGGAGGGAATTCTTTCTCACTTGCCTTTCATTTCATTCATGCCTTCACAGCTTGGATGAAGCCCACTCACTCTGGCAGGGCAATCTGCTCTAATCAGTTTACTAATTCAAATGTTAATCTCGTCCAGAAGTACCCACACAAAAACACCCAGAAATAGTAGTACCAAATATCTGGGTACCCTGTAACCCAGTCAAGTTCACACACAAAATTAATCCTCATAGATGTTAAACAACTTAAAATGTTATCTTATATACTGTGATGAACTTCTCTCTAGGGTGATCCTATATCCCAGTGTAGCTGTACCAGTTGTTCTCATGTTACTATTAATGGTGCATCTTCTCAATTTCAAAATGTTCCAGCTTGAATACTAAATTATTTATCAACCCAAATTTGAATCCATGCCTTCCTTTCCATAAACCTATTATAAATTATGGTATCAAATATGATGTTAGAATTTGACACCATCTCTGACCCTCCCTCTTTTAAAAGATTTAATAAAGACTAAGATTAAAATGTAGTTAACTGTCTTGCACATTGCTTAAGAATCAAATATCTATATTTGATTGAGGAAGGTTATGTTTACATATTTTCCCATTGAAAAAGTCTTTTCAAATGGAATGTCGCATTCACTTCTCGGCTTTTAACGTCAGGATACTCTCTTTCATTAACAAAGTGGAAGTCCTACATGGTAGACAGTCCTACAACTTTTTACCTGTTTTAAGACAGCATTTGGTTTAATAAAACCAATATCAGTATGCATTATCTAATATGATTCTTAAAAGAATCCCTTAATGTAAATAGAATGGACACCTTGCAACCAGGACTCGACCCCATAAGATTCCTGCTCTCTCATAGCTAATGAGCACCATGATACTTCCTAAATAGTTCTTGCTTTTATACATTCCTTTCCTTCCTCACAGCCACTTTCCTAGTTGATTCTGATCTTTGCCTGGATTATTTTCCTGTATGCCTCATTGTTTTACATGCCTCTAGAACCTTCCTCTTTTAAGCTTTTCTTCATTGATGAATCTCCAATATACAGATCTGACCATGTCTTTCCCTGTGCAGCGTGGCATCAAAGGACCTTCCTCACCGAGCTCATTGCCTCGTGTACAGCCAATGCCTTCCTGTCCTCTCTGTTCCAGTCCTTCTGAACTAATTGGAGTGTTCCCAGGATAGCTTGTACTCCCTTGCATTTGGATTTGGAGGATTTGAAACTTCTTCCCCAAATCCTACCTGAGTCACATATTTACATTTCTGGTTTCTGCTTAGGTAGCATGTTCCCCTTTAACTGTTCCTGATCCAGAAAGATGCCAATTGCCATTAACATACTGCGAACATTATGTTTTAGTGCTTATTAAACCATGTTACCACTGCCTTTATAATTCTGACTCTGCTCTTCCATACTTTTCTGTCTCTGGAAAATAGACAATCTGATGGCAACGGCTTATTACCATTTTATTTATCATCATATTCCTAGGACCTTTTGAATTGCCTGATACACAGATAGGGGTCAGTGACCATTTCTTGAATAAATTAATCAATGAATTATAAAAGATGTAATGGAAAATAAATCAGGTATTCAATCAAAAAATACATATGTAAGTACATAAAGAAATACGCAAACTGATATAATAAAAGAGATTATTAAAATGGATGGGACTTAGAGGGGTGGATTGAACTTAGGTAAATTGACTATGAAGGGCTTTTCTAAAAAGGAGTGGGCTGAAAGATCCGGTCACGTGATGAACTTGGGGAACAACAGCATTTCCAGCAGAGGAGATAGCAAATAGAAAAGACCTGTAGACAGAGTAAGTTTCTTAGAGGCTTCAGGAACATAAAAAAAGTCAGTGTGTTTGAATCACAGCTCATAGGAAGAGGTAACAATGAGATGGATCAGGGAGGATACTAGACGCAAACTTGAGCAGGAACATGTGAGGCATGATTAGGAGTCTGGGTTTAATTCCCACTGAAGTGTGAAGCATTGACTTTCTCTGAATACCCTTTCCAAAATAGCACCCTCTTTCCCATCAATAGCCCTCTGTCCCCTGGCTCTATGTTTTTATATGACTTATCACAACCTCACATTATACTATATACCCATGTGTTCTTGTGCCTGTCTTCCCCCACTGTAATATAAACGGTAAAGGAATGTTTTGTTTATTGCTCTATCCTCAGAGCTTAAAGAGGGCTTGGCGCATCGATGATGCTCCACCAAGATCTAATGCAGGGAGTAGTACTGTATAATTCACATTTTTAACGAGAGCTGTGATTGCCATGGGGAGAACAAGCTGCAGAAAGAAAGAGTGGAAATGGAAAGGCAAGTGGGGAGGCTGTTTTAGCAATCAAGTTAAAGATATTAGAGGGTTATATTGGGATGACGACAGAACATCTGGTGGGAAATGTCTGGATATAGAATGTTTTCGGGGCAGTCACGGCAGGAGTTGCTGATGGATTGAATGTTACGGGTGGGAGGAAAACAGGTAAAATACGAAAGCTTTTATGTCTTAGCCCCACGGATTAGGTACCTGTGACAATCAGACAATTAACAGCAATAAGGGGGAATAAGAAAGAATGACATTAGGAGTGTCCTTCATTCTTCAAGACTAATAGATGTTCCAATTTAGATGAAGAAACACACCCACACACACCTGTGTGTGCAAAGAGAAACAGCACCGGTTGGCTTTGAGAATCTAAGCTTTGTGTTTTAAAATATTCCTTGTCTAGAATCACAGCTTTGAGTCATCAAAGTAGGAGCCTTATCCACCACCACAAATGTGTCATGTTCTATGCCTCACCTTAGGGCAGTGAATGATTATGTCGAAGAGACATGGTTTTATCTAACAAAACCCACTGTGTTTATTTCTGCTTTTTCTATCTTTGTACGCACAGCATTTCTCACCTTCTTTTGTTTGGACCCTCCGTGAGCTAGAGGGGAAGTTATCTATTTTTTAATCAGTGTAGAAATAAAGGGAATCAGACTGTGGAAAAGAAGGTATTTATGTGAGATGGTAAAAGACACTTATCTGGAACACTTTAATGTGGATGGAGCGACCAAGAACTACCTCTCCTAGTCTTCTGCTTAAATGTGTACTGGAACTATTCTATACTGATGCTTTACTATAACTGGAAATTCGTAGGTATTCATTGGGTGATGGCAGATTTGTGCTGTGTGTTCATAATACTTACATCTATTGGGCTTTTTCATGATGCCTGAATCCCAACATCAATCAGTTATCTGACTTAAAATGATTTTTAGAAATGCTTTACATGATTATAATAAGACTGATACCAGATTAAATAATAAAACTTAACAGTCTCCAGCTCCTAGGGCTGTTACTGGGAGCAAATGAGTTTTAGAGGTAACGTATTTAGAGCAATGCGTAAGACATATTAAGGAAATATGTGCTTAACTCTTAACAGTAATTTCATCAGTATTACACTGAATGTCACAAACCATGCTCTAGACAATGCTCTACACACTTTATAAGCATTAGGATAATTAATGCTGATGAGTGCACTCTGAGGTACGATCTGTTATTTCTTCCTGCTTATAGAAGGAGATTGAAATTTTGAGAATTTTAATAACTTGCCAAGGCCAAATGCTAATAAGTAATAATTTGTCCCTCGTATTTTCTCTGGCAAGAAGAAGAAATTCCCTGAGGCAATGGAACACTGAGCAAATAAGTTTGAATATGGGACATGTTTGGAAAATGTCAGGAAATGGAAAGAGTCTACCTGTAGAGCCACCCTCAGGGTGGGCTGTGAGTGTACCTGGGTATACCATGAAAGAGAAAGAGGAGAGAAGTTCAAAACTGCTAATAGAAAAAAGAAGATATGAAAACAAAGATGTAAAGGTACAAAAGATTAAATTCTAGCTATGTTAAACCTTTACCTATGCCAAAAAAGAATCAGGCAACATTTATTTCCCAAAGTAAGTGGGGGTTAACTTTTTATTTTCTGGAGACATCATTGTTTGAGTGCTTCTCCTTAAAGGAAAGACCAAAACTACCAATGAAATATATTCATATGCTTTCTCCCCATACACAAAAATGGGGGCTAATTAAATTTTGAACAAAAAAAGTCTATTTTTCTCAAAACATACACATTTTCTGCTTTCCAAAGAAACTATGTATTTTTCATAAAGACAGAGTTGATCTCAATACATTTATTCTTTCCACTGAAAGAATGATTACATTTATTTTTTTATAAAATGTTGGAAGATGATGAGATCATTTATTGTCACTAAACTTTAATAGTCTCTAAATAACGGAATTGGTACTTTTTTTCTTGTTTGGCTGTTGTTTTTTCCGTTCCTGCTGGATCAGTAGCAGCCACTAAATGACATGATGCTAAATCAGACATTTTCTGTTTTTTTTTTTTTTTTCCAATTTGAAAGAAAAAAGTAAACCTCACCTCAGCACCAAATGAGGCAGTTCATGCTGGTTTTGGAAAAGGAATTAGCTCCAGAGAGAAAAATAACAAACTCAGTCCTGAGGCCTTTCCTATATATTGAAAAGACCAGTTTGGAAAGGAAATGCGGAAAAACTAACAGAAGGTGCCCAGGCTTCTTTATCATACCTGGAGAAGGATATGTTCAAATCTACACAGCCATGCCCTGGCGCCAGGTCTTAGCTTTTTTTTTTTCCTTTTAAAATGGCACCCACCGCTCTATAAAATGATCTATTGGGACTTCAAAGCTGTGGCAATTGCATGTGGCACAGGATGTACGCAATTAATTATGTGATGCTTAAATGACAGGGTGTAGGAAAAATAGGAGAGAAGAAGAAACTTTTTTTTTTTTTTTTAAAAAGCAAAAAAAAAAAAAAAAATCCAAAGTAAACTGAAAGACCTGGTTGTCTGCCTGCCAAGAACCAGTAGCAGATAAGGCCTCCAGTTGCTGTGGAAACTTAGGCCTCCAGGAGCCAGAATCCAATTTCAGAAACCACAAAATCAACATAAACGTGTGCAAAAATAAAAAGGTTTGTTTGGCAAGTAATAAGGAGAAGCCCAGCAATGTATAAAACACATGAACCAAGGTGACCTCAGCCGACAGAAGCCATAATGATGGTGATGTCCACGGCAGATTTGGCACCTCTGAAATGAGAGGTAACAAGACACAGTCCATGCCGCTTTCCGTTATCAGGTAATTGCTACCTTTTTGAAATATTAACCAGCCACCACCCCGTCCCATGCCTCACTTCAAAAAAACATAACGCCACCCTTCATGCAAGCAATTTTAGAGACCTTGATTTTAACCCAAGAGGCCATAAAACAGACAGCAAGACTTTTCACTTATTCCTTAAATCATGAATTATATGCTATATCATCCAGGAAAAAGAAAAATACAAAAAACAGGTTATATATACAGACGTCTTTATCCTTTCTGCGGTATCTGCAAGAAACAAGTATGCTCTAAAAAGTAAGCAGCAGGGTTCACAGATAAATTATTAGTCATGATAAACCTTAATGTTATTCTGAACTTTTTGTTCAATTTACTTTAGAATGAAGTATCATCTAAAATAAATGTCCTTTGATGGGTAGACAACTTTTAATTCGTCCTTATACTCTCATAAATTATTTACATATACAAAATTATTTTTATGTCTTTCCTTCATTTTCTTTAAAGAATAACTGTTCTCCTAGAGTCAGTTCATCAATAGGTTGATTAATCATTTGCTTGAGTAAGACCAACTTTGTGTTCCCTCTAGCACTAAACCTAGGTGATTTAAAATATAAATTCCAGGGAATCTCCGCGTTTGAGATCATAGAGACAATGCACCAGTATCTTGGTTCTGAGAAAGTGACCTAAAACTCTTTCACAAAGGAAAATTTTAAAAATAAATTTTAATTTCAAACACATAAATGTGTAAAGAAAGAAACCAAAACTACCACATAGAAAAACCAAATATATAAATTCACTATACAAATCCCCATCTTTATTTCTCTCTTATTCCTAAGTTTTTGCTCCTCAAATTGAGAATGAAATTTAAAATATATAATTCTTGCTGGGCATAGTGCCTCACACCTATAATCCCAGCACTCTGGGAGGCCCAGGTGGGAGGATTGCTTGAGGCCAGGAGTTCAAGACCCTGTTCAAGACCCTTGCAATATACCAAGACCCTGTCTCTAAAAAAAATTAAAAAAAAAAAAAAAAACCAAGGTTAGCTGGACACAGTGATGCATGCTTCTACTTGGGAAGCTGAGGGAGGAGGATCACTCGAGCCTAGGATTTTGAGTCTGCATTGATCTATGATCATGCCACTGCACTCCAGAATGGTGACACGGTGAGACCTGGTCTCTAGGAAAAAAATGTATAATTCCATTTCCTAGAATTGTCTATTGTTGGTGTAGAAAACTCCTCCTCCTTGTAGCAGAGATTCTGCCAATTGTATATCACATCACTCTTCTGTCTTCTCTTAGGTCTCTTAGGCCTACAGCTAAGCCATATTTTCTTGAGACTGAGTTCTGTCCAGTGCAATGTAGACAAAAGTGATGAGCACCACTTTTAAGACTACTAAACCTCTTTGTGATCCTTCTTACCCTCTCTACTTGCCCATTGTCCAGTCAAATATAGAAGATCTTACTGAAGCCCTCTGATTCCCAGGAGAGAGCTGGGTCTCATGTTGGAAGCAGTCTGGATCCCTGGGTTACCACGTGGAGGAGAGTACCTAGGAAGGCCACTTAGCCAAGAACATCCACGCTAGACTTTGCAGGGATGACAAATAAGCTTTTAACATATTGAGTCACCAAGATTTGCAGTTTTGGTTACCACACTGTATGCTCTATCTAATAGAACATTCTCAGGGAACAACCTAAGCATTATCAACATCTGTGGATCAGTCTTTGATATCTCTGCAAAAGTTAAAGCATCTTCCATGTACTCTTCCACGGATGCTTCCCATGGTACCATAGCCTAATCACATATGATTGTTACATAACTGTTACTTTAGTAAGTATGCCAGGACTCTGCTCCCTTACCCATATTTTTCAGGCATAGCACAATATTAAAAACACATGTTGACATTTGGAGTCTAGAAAATGCGTTCATCGATCTACATTTACATAGTAAGGGTGAGGATTAAAAAGTCATAGTTCAGAAAAGGTATTTTCTTGTCCCTCCTACAAAATGCCACTTTAATAGTTCTTTAAAAAGACTGATAGGCCACCTAGTCAAGTGAGGAAAAACTCAAAACCCTTAGCCTATATCTTGAAGAATAAAAGAATCTTCTGCTTCAGCGATGAGAAATTTTTTTTTTCCTCTTTTTTCTGGGAACTCTAAGTGGCAGAGAGAAATTACAGAGCTGTAAGCAAGTCAGCATTGTGCTGCATTTGGACATACAAATGTCTGTTATTATAAGCAATATTTCCTCGATATAAAATTCTATCAGGAATGAAGAAAAGAATATGTGACCAGAAGCTTGAGTATCTGATGATTTGGAGAGTCACAGTCAGTCGATAACAATTTTTGTTTTTGTAAATGTTTAGGACATGATAAGAAAGGAAAGCTGATACTGAAGAAGTGTTCATTTGACTCAGATTATGGGTATGTTATGCCACATCATTTTCTCACTAGGAGTTGCAACTTCAATGTGTTTGTTTTTGTTTGTTTATAATTCAATTATAAGGAATACACACCCATTGGAAAAATTAATGGTGCATTCATATAATGGAATTTTATGAGGACCAAACATGTTTTTGAAAAATATTTAATAACTAAAAAAAATTTTGATATATTGTAAGTGAAAAAAAAATCAGGATATTATAATATGATTTAAATTCTACAACATAATATTTGGTAAAGAGGTTGAAATATACAAAAAATTAAAAGCTATTTCTACTCAGTAGAATTATAGGTAATTTTTATTTAATTTCCTCTATAATTTTCTATAACTTCAAATTTTATCTACTAAAATTCATCATTTTAACGTTCTAATAGATTAACACTTGTTATCTGTGAAGATAATTCAGACAATCCAATCTGCATTCAAGATAAATTTAAGGAAACTTCTGATATTAGAATATATGTAAATAGTGCTTTAAAAAGAGATGAAAGGTTAATGAAATAAAATTCTATAATAATAATTATTAAAAATTATTATGTGTTAGGTGCTCTTGTAAGTATTGCACATATATTAACTTATTTATTCCTGATAATATCCATCCCTTTTTACAAACAAGGAAACTGAGGCACACAGAGGTTGGCTAATATTCCTAAGGACTCTTTACTAGTTAGCAGAGAATCTCAGACTTGAATTTAGGCAGTCTAGCTCCAGAGTACCATTTTAGGCACCATACTGTAGGATGGTTGTAGGAAATACAAATGAAGTTTGCCCTGAGGTTATTCTCTTTCTCAGGGTGAACAGGGAATAATTAGCTTTATAGATTCATCTTTCTATCATAAAAATACAAATAAAAATTTGTCTGGATATGCAGTCGTTTTCCTAGGCCTAAATGTAA
The DNA here is from genome assembly GCA_004363605.1 of Indri indri. Taxonomy (NCBI): domain Eukaryota; kingdom Metazoa; phylum Chordata; class Mammalia; order Primates; family Indriidae; genus Indri; species Indri indri. Next base: position 23,884 of record RJWJ010006721.1, on the reverse strand, counting down.
AGAGGAATTGATTGTTGAAGTTCGTGAGTGCAAGACTGGGCAAGATTTTCAACTGTATTATTACAGAATATACAGAAAAGAAAGAAATCCAATCCAAGAACGAAAGGAAGCAATGAATCCTTTTACGTGAATTCATGAGGCATGATTTTTCAGAGACTTTCATCCTTCTATGGGCAAAGGTGGATAGAGTCCTGTGTCCTTAGTACAAACAGGAGCCACTGCTGGCTATACCCCTAGCCTTTTTCCCCATCCTTCTCTTAGTAATCAAAAACCACTGCCAAGGTCAAGGTGGAGCAGAGGAGCAGAGTTAAACAAAATCTCTTTTGCAAGATCATTTCTTCCAAAGGGACTTGATTAATCTAATAATGTTGCACATTAAATCAATTTACACCAAGAAAATGAAAGCCACACATGGTGATATATAGCCTATGGGAACTCCCCAAATGAACCCCAAGCCCCAGCCAATGTTTTAGTCTCTTACTACTTCTTTTATTTTACACAGAAAATTAGATTTTAGCAGTTGAGTTCTATTTTCGTTTAGAATGTCTATTAAAAGTCTGGCTGTAATATTTATGAATACCAAAACAAGGCCACCAGGACACATGTCTACTAAACGCAAGTCTCAATTGCAGATCTGCCAAGCAGTTCCTCAGACATTAATAATAACAATAATTTAAAAATCATAATCTAAAACAAACTATAACACAGGGATCTAAATTGGAAGAACAAATAAAATGGAAAAGAATACAGTTTTTTAAAATGTTACAATACAATTTATTTATGTGCTTTAGAATACATTTTCTTCCTAGTACTTGGATCCTCCAGTTAGAGGTTGGAGAATGAGATTCAGTGTTACATTCATCAGTTTTTACTATAAAACCTGCAGGAAGATATTTTAAAGGAAAAGCTCACATATGTAATGGAGAGTATGTAAAAGTTTAAACTGTGAGCATGTAACTAAGGAATATTTTATCACCATATAATGTCTTTTTTTTGCCAAAAATTCTGCTGAATTCATAGTGGTTTTTTTTTTTTTTTTAAGTCCATGTAAGGGTTTGCTTATAGATCAACATGGGATGGAGTGGGTAGAAAGTGACAGAATGATTTACTGTTAGATTGTTAGTGGCCAATGCCCAGTAGAGCTAGATAATGATAAAACACATTAAAAATAAACCATCTCATAAATAACAATGTGAGCTAATGGAGAAACACCATTTAATTTGTAAAAAAGAAGTTAGTTTTCCATACTATTTTCCAGTAACACACCACTGTCTACAATTTACCCAAAAGTCAAACTTAAAACTGAAGAACGACCTTGACACTTGAAAATAAAAATGCGTTTGCCTAGATGAATTAATCAGAAACTGTAGTTAAAATTAACCACAGATATTCAAGTTCAGCTGTGTCTGCGAGGTGATCTTTGTCTTTTTTCCTAGGTAAATTTTGTAAAAAACATAATATTTGCTGAGCACTAACTTCCAAGTCTGCAATATAGGTATCATCGAATCTTTCTATTGCTCCCCCAAACCCAAAGCAAGGAAAAGGAGATATAGAAGAGTGAGGGACAGAGGGAGAAGAAATGGGAGAAACGGAGTCTTTCTTCGAACTTTCCCAAGTCTTAAAATATCACCCAGTCCTCTCCTAACATTCACACAGTAGCAAACCTTTCCTTTTGCCCTGTTGGCACCCTGTCTGCTAACCCTCTGGGTAACGGGCTTCATGTATTCACCCAGGACTGGACTCTGTCACAAGTTTCTGTTCTTTTACATGTTACCAGGGACAAGCGTGAGGTTATGCAAAGACTGGCCTTGGAATTGTAAAAATCTTGTTGGTTCCTGCCAACAAACTGATTTCTTCCTAAATGTCCACCCCTTCTTTTTATATAAAGGAAGCAAGCCTCTCATGTGAACTCCAGACATAGGGAGCAAAATGAGGAGAGAGAGTGGTGATATGTAGCAAGTCGATGAAAAAATGCATCATTTTTTGTTCATAGAGACCTTCATGGGCTTTGCTCCTCAGTTGAGTTTATTTAGTAGCATTTTCTGTGTCATTGAACTGGCTTAATCAGAGGAGATTGAGGTGCAATAGCTTGCTGTGCTTCGCAGAGTGTGTGTGTGTGTGTGTGTGTGTGTCCGCGATCACATATGGTACATGGTGATTTTTATACTGTGGAGAACTGCTGAGCTAAAAATCTTTCTTCATGGAAAAGAGGGCATGGTTTTCTTCTAGTTAACTTTCAAAGGAACAGCATTGTCATCTGGACACAGAGTTAAGGTGTCCCAGCTAGACTTTGTGGGGCAGACCTGCCTGGGTCCATTTCTCACTCTGCCTCCAGAAGGGCAAAATGCCAAATATTCTCTGGGTAATCATGTGCTCTCTGCGGCTTTCAGTTTTCTCTATCGTTTACCTCCATGGACGTTTTCAAATGTGGTTACTCTGGCTTTGCTCACTTTTCTGCCATTCTCCAGAATGCCTTTGCATTATATTTGTATTATACTATAAAGGAATGTCAGATTAGGAAATCTAAATCTTGGAACCAAAGTTATAAAGCTGAGCACCACAGAGAGCCAGAGTACAAGGGGACTTTTTTCTAATGTCTTTGCCACCAACACACATCGTTTCTTAAAACAGAAGTGGAACTTTTGAAGATTCTAATGTAATTCAGCCTTCAAATGTTCTCTTTTCCATTGGGAGGGGAAGATCTAGAATATAATGTATTAGACCCAACTAACTTGATTTTTTAAATATTTTTATCTTCAATTTTTATGGATACTTAAGTGTTGTGCATATTTGTGCAACACATGGTATTTTGATACAAGAATACAATGTGTAATGATCAAATCTGGGTAACTGGGATATCCATCATCTCAAACATTTATCATTTCTTTGCATTAGGAACATTCCAAATCTTCTAGCTGTTTTGGACCTGGCTGACTTTCATATTTAGAGGCCTCATGGTGGGTCCTCCATTACACAGGTTAGTTGAATTGAGGAACATGCTCTGAGTAAATATGGTAGGCTTCACACAGTAGCCTCTAGAAAGGACTGATTTTTTGAGTCAGGTATATGAAAGTTTTAACCCAAGACAATCCATATGAGTTAATCAAATGGATAGACCTGCAGTCCCAGCCCCTGGGCTGTGGACTGGTACCAGTCTATGGCCTGTTAGGAACTGGACCACACAGCAGGAGGTGAGCGGTGGGCAAGGGAATGAAGCTTCATCTGTATTTATAGCCGCTCCCCATCACTTGCATCTCCTCATAAGCTCCACTTCCTGTCAGATGAGCAGCAGCATTAGATTCTCATAGGAGCATAAAACCTACTGTAAACCATGCATGTGAGGGATCTAGGTTGTGTGCTTCTTATGAGAATCTAATGCCTGATGATCTGAGGTGGAGCCGAGGCAGTGATGCTAGCACTAGGGAGCAGCTGCAAGTACGGATTATCATTAGCAGAAAGGTTTGACTGCACAATAAGTGTAATGCACTTGAATCATCCAGAAATCGTCCCTCCCACCCCAGTCCATGGAAAAATTGTCTTCCATGAAACCAGTCCCTGGTGCCAAAAAGGCTGGGGACTGCTGAGCTAGAGGACACAGATTTACCTGGAGAGGAAAGAGTTTGGTGGGCATCAATCAAGAGTTCAGAACCCAAGATAACTAGGTGGGGTTTCAGGAATGGGCCTCAGGCCAAAGGTGGGATGTGATAAAAGCCAGAAACCAGGTAAGAAGTCTAGTTAAACACAAGGGCCACTCATCAGGGAGCAAAGGTGGAAAGTTGAAGCACGATGCTTGCCTAGGCTCCTAAGGCTCTGTGGTCTCACACATATCAGATGACATCCCTCCACCTGCATCCAACCAGGCTGTCTTTCACTGGTTCTGATTCTGGATGAAACTGAGCTACTTTGGCTGATACATAACCCACGGTTGCAATATATAGAAGAAAAGCAAAAACGTCAGAAAAGATTCAAAGTGCAAGATGTACCCACAAGTGTAGGTGTGAGGTGACTACGAATCCTATCCCTGAAATAGTGAAAACTAGTGTGATAGCTCCCCCTTTTATAAAAATAGAATGATAATTTCTTCAAACTACTTCCAATTATATACACATTTTTAAATCAGAACTTATTTCAAAATCTTAACTGAGTAGTCAAATAGGGAATTATGTCCTAGTTTTTGTGTTTTCTTTATGTGCTTTCTCTTTGGGGATGCAGAATAAGTGATTGATTTCAATTTGGTCAGTTTCAATAAACTTTCTAGTAATCGGGAACACACATTATTCAAGGTCGGACGTTAAAATCATAAACTTTGTAGGTATACATAAAACATTTAGTCATCTAGTTTACTTATTCTTATCATCATTGTTGTTTCATGTGGCTAGTATTCAATAACACTCAGAATATTTAAAAAAATGAATTGACTATGTCATTATTTTGTAGTCATTCTTATTGTATGTGAGCCCAGAAGATCTCATTAGGAAATATATTAAATGTCTCTGGTTACTATAACTTATGGTGAATATACCTGTTGCTATCCTAGGTACAGAAACTTTTAGACTCTAAATCACCAGTGACAAAGATACGGGACCGTATTTTCATAAAACTCCAATGGAAATGGTGTGAATTTCCTGAACCAAGAGAAGCACTTACATTATCAGTGTTCATTTCCAACACATTTTCATTTATTAGCTTGTTTAGTATGTTATTCAAGAATTGTGATCTATATATGACTCACTTTTTAATCACCACCTGTCAATGCCAACTTATAAAAGATTTGAGAAATTCCATGATTCCAAAAAGGGAGAAGACTGAAAAATGATAACTCCCACCCATTTTAATCAAAAGTTTGTATGTAAAAAGTAACACCTCATTCTTTATCCTGAATAAGGCATAAATTACTGTAAGTAGCAAACAGAAGACGTTGACTAATTGGAGAAAATTATGTTACTTTGGAGGGCATGGCAAAATCTTACTCAGGGAAGTATTTTACCATCCCTTTTTTTCTGAGAATAATGTATAAAGGTCCATGACCATTTGAAGTAGGTAACTGTAGGCTCGCTAGCCTGCGGGAACATGAACTGGAAGCCCTGTGAGGTCTTTTATGACCATGTGAGTCTGTGAAATGTTGTAGTTAATTCCCTGCTATCACCTCACACACAGAGCTAAATGTATTCGCTGGCTGGATTCCCTCTTTCTGTCAATGGCGCCTCCATTCTCCCAGCCACCCAGGCTTGAAATTTTGGAATTAGTTTTCATTCTACCCTTTAACCCAGTCAGTTACCAAATCTGTTCCATTCTTTTATGTCTCTTTCCCATCCAAGCCTATTTTGCTTGTCCTGTTGCAAGATCCTAATTCAAACACCTACTATTCTGTGCCTGCTCAGTTGCAGTATCCTTGTCATAGGACTCTTTTTCCATCTAAGTGGCCCCATGTACCATCACCAGATTAATCTCCTTTAAACACCACTTTAATCATGCTATTCATCTTCACTGTCTCTGCTTTGGGTTTATCCATGTGGCACAAGCTGGTGATGTGTTCGACAATAAAAGGGTCGTGTGATTAAGTACGTTTGGGAATAACTGCCTGTTACAACCTCTTTTAGGAAATTTACAATGCTTATTAGTATATCAAGGACTTTAAGAAATCTCCCAATCGAAGAACCTGGCTCATTATACTTAGTGGACTCATTCTCACCCATTTCTCAAATTAGTTAAACAGGAAAACTTGTAGGTTGTTTTCTTAATTTTCATGTAAAAATCATTGACATCTCTCAGATTGAATATTTTAAATAGCATGCACACTTTAGGAAACATTAATAAGTACCATAATGTTCAAACTCCTTCGCTTCACACACTTCTGCATAATCCTGCCCTTGCTGTCCAGTCTTCTGTCCCCATACTCCCCAGTGCATGTGGCCATCACCAGGAAGACTTGTCCACTTCTCGGTCTATTCCCTCTGACCACACGTATTCCCCCTCCATTAACTTTCATTGGTTAATTTTTTTAAAACATCGTTTTTACCCTTGGAGAACCAATTCTATGCCACCTCTTTTATGAAGACTTTGCAAAGCTCCAGCTCCAAAAGTTGGATCAGTCTTCCATGGTGTGTTGGGTACAGTCATTATCACACACACACGGAATAATTTCAGATCCATTCAGCTCAATTTAATGACAGCCTATTAAGCACCTTCTAGTTGCCAGGCAATAATGGTAAGGAAACAAATTATATGATGCCCTACTCTAAAGTGCCCATGGGGTATTGGGAGAATTGGAGCTGTTGCTGTAATAGTGATATGCAAAATGCTAGGGAAACCTAGTTCATTCCACTTGGGAATTGGGGGTGGTGGCTCATATAAAGATTCAGAAAGGGGATCTCTGAGCCAGCCATAAATTTGATTAAAACATTAAACAATTGTCAACAATTGCTTAGACCATTATTTATGGCTAAACTATATTCCCACATTGAACTCAAAAGCTGTATTTTCTGACGGTGCTTCATGAGACAGAAGGCCTTTGGTCATCATTATTAACTAACAATTCCTCATCACTATGACAACTATGATCAAATAACTCTTCAGTTACTGATTCTTCAGTCTATATAAAACCAGTTCCTTTTATCTTTTCTCAAAGGTCTGATTCTCCAAGCTTTTAATCATCCTTCAGTTTCTCTGAACTTCCTCCGAAGTCTCCATGCCCTTCTTAACTTGTAGATTCCAAGGCTGGTTACCATGCTGGATAAACAGTGGATGAATATCATGGACAACCACACCAAGTGGTACGGTTTGATTTAGTTAAGCACCCAACTCACAAATACTTACTCAGAATATCCCAACCCTGTAGCGCAAAACTTGGCTGTGGATCAAATGTATTTTAATGGCCTGTTAATACAGCATTACACGAGGGTGATGATTTTTTAAAAATTCTTCTGGGCATAATATTAAACTACAGAACCCCCCAAAATAAGTATGTCCACATAGCACCAGATATTTAAAAGCTATTTATGATTTCCACTTTATTTGTTTAAATAAATGTGATATAGTAAAAACATTTAAGATATATGTGTATGTGTGTATATATATGCATATGTACATATATACTATACTAAATACATATTAAATATCTAGTCATATAAAGTTAAATAAGGCATGTAATATATTTTTTCAAATGGTTTAAGTTTTTTTCGTTGTCGTTCTACAATGGCATATTTCTTACTAATGAACAGAGAAGGAAAGTAAAATGCATCCTTAATCACAGGTGAGCATCCCTAAATTAAACAAACTTTAATATTATAAATTTGTGGCACAACCCACCAAGGGAAAAGACATTTCAGTGATAAAGGAATAAGAATTAGGCTGATAGTACGTGTCTTAAGAGCAATAATAGAAGCGAGAAATCATTGGACTCTTTAGAAGCGAGTGCTTGAGAAAATAACCATCAGACTAGAAGAGTGTACTAATTTAATTCATCTTTAGGAAACAAGGATAAAATAATAATATTTTCAGATAAGAAAACAAATTTTCCACTAATAGACTGAGTTAAAAATATACTTCAAGGAAAAGAAAAATATTTCCAGGAGGAAATTCAAGACGTGAAAACAAACAGTAAATGAAAAAAAGGTGAACACGTATTAAATCTAAACAAACAGTATCTGGTTTGAAGCATTTAATATTAATACTATCACTTATAAAATAAGTAATTATTAAAGGACAGTAATAAAACACAGGAAATTGATAGCATGTAAATTGGAGGATATCAGGTCCTTGTGAGGTTGTTACAATGTTTTTTGAAAAAAGTGATAAATTTCTATGAAGATCAACCAAAAATAATAATTAGGAATCAAAATGGTATGTAAATACAGATATAATAGTGATTTTAAAGAGGGAAAAATGAACAACTCTTTATCAATAAATTTGAGAATTAGATAAAGTAGATAATTTATAGCTATTATAACTTAAGAATATCCTGAAAAGCCTTACAATTATACTTTAAAAAATACCTATATTAAAATATTCTCACAAAGAAAATACCAGGAAAACAGGGTTTTATAGGAGTTTCAAGTACAAGATTATTCAAATCTTACTCAAATCTTCCAGAGAATAAGAGCCTAAATCTCAACTCATGCTATAAATCCAGTATGATCTTGGTATTAAAGCTATAAAAGAAGAGTAGGAAAAGAAGAAAAAAAAAAGGAAAAGTTCATTTATTTGTGAACTTGGATGCAAATATTCAAAGAAAATACCAGTAAACTAGATCCAACATTGCATCAAAAAGATACCACTATGATCCAATTGGATTTAATCCAGGAATGCAAGGGTGGTTTAACATTTTGAAATCTATACATGTACCTCACTGTACAAGACAGATTCAAGATACCTGAGACACAGAGACAAAGGCCGCTGCCCATCGACTTGCATCCACTAAGTGGCTGAACTGGGATTTACATGGGAAAGATTAAATGGTAACTGTCTCACATGAGAAAGATGTGAAAATTACATGAGATACATCTGTAAGGCACAGTGGCTGGAATATGGGAAATGACCTACTTCTATTAAGAAAAAATTGTATTCTTTTAACTACTCAATATGTTGCTCCATTCTTCTCCTCTTTCCATCCCTCACTACACTGCTTGGGTCCATAGAATCAAGAATTAGAAAAGATGAAGAGTATTAATTGGAGGGTTGGTTTTAAAATGTGATCTACTGATCTACTAGATTCCAGACAATCTAGATGTTCTTTAACTCTCTCCTTGTGGGGCTTTGAGAGGGGCAGGGCAGAAAGAGAAAGAAGAAATTGGGAATCTCCTGTCAAGTGAGACAGTATATCAAGGTTGCTTAATTGCAATGCCCAAAATGATCCAAAAAGAGCCACACAGATGGGCCATTCAAATAAATCGAGCTGGGTATTATATCCATATTGTTCCTGATCACAGCAGTGGAATCAGAATGAGTTTTGAACCCTGATTACACATACGTTTTACCTTTTTACTGCCTTGTAAATAAATCATAAAATCACTTTTGAGTGTCATTTCACATTGCTGAGTATTTTTTCTAGGCCCCTCTGCTAATTCCTGGAATCTCTCCATTCTGAGTTGGAGTTATAATCAGATTTGGCCCGTGGATACCAAGGCAACTGCCTGTGTGTTTTCTTTTGACTGTATCACAGGATGCCAGCACACAGCTTAAGAAACAGTCAGGAAAATAAGGCCTGTTTCTTGAGGGGCTGATTAAGCAAGACAAAGTCCATTAACATCTGAGTCCTCACAGGTTTCTGCAAGCAAATTGTTCCAATTACCCAAAACCAGTGAGCAAATTGTGAGGTCATTAAAAGGGGCAGTCATGACTGTCTTGACATGGTCTTGCCACTGTGCTGTCAGAAATTCTGGGTATAGACTGATTAAAGAGCAACTTTAAACATGCACGTTTTGCTGCAAGAATGTTCCCCTATTTAATAACAATGTCTATATAAACTCCTCTATATTTTATTTCAGTTTAAGTACATTTCAAACGTAACGTGTTTATCTGCATTTCACGTTTTTAACAGTGTATTGTTTTCATTTAAATATAAAATAAATGCAGAATCTTTCCAAAGTGTGTTTGGTATATATGTTGTCACAGCCAGGACATTTTACAACGCTATGGAATAAAAGATAGACTCCACTGTGACTGTTTATAGTCTGTAATAGGCAACATAAAAACAAAGTCCACATTAGTTATGTAGACAGCATACTTTTATGAGCCTGTTAAACTTTGTTTTCGCAGGCTACTTAGTCATTTCAAAATAAAGCCTAAACAAACTACCCATATATTTACTCTATTTGTCACCGAGAATTAAGATTTGATCTCATTATGTAGGTGGGCATTAATGCAGAGTTGCAGAAATTTCTCTATCATGTTTATGGAAGAAGTTACCAAGAACCAGAATGGAACAGACCAGCAGATTGGATGAGACAAGATTCTTTCTTAAAGGGGACAGATTTTCAGTGCCATCCTATAATCCTTCAGAGCTGAGAGAAATCAGCCTTTTCCAGCTGACACAGGTTTGGAGAAAGAATTTGTGGTATTGTACTTAAGATATTAAGATGTGGTTAAGAAATTACATCTCCACCAGGAAAAGGGAAGGAGTTGTAACTTGTTCACTTGTTGGATTTTAGATTTTTGCACTTGCAAGTTAATTCAAATAAAGCTTGAGGTCCCTGATTTTCAGAAAGATACAAAACCGCTAAATGTATGGCCAGAGTTGTGACTAATCAGAAGGGCAAGTCATATGGAGAATATTTTCAAAGTAATAGGATTGTTTAAGGTTGAGAAAACAAGCCATTTATCTTCAAATACTTGAAAGAATGATGCGTGATGGGGATTGGTTTTATTCCATGGGTCACTCAGGATATACAGGGATCTTGTCTCAAAGTGGTGTGTGAAAATGCATGACCTGATTACTATACATTCCCATTTATGACTTCTTATTTAACTTGCATGCTAGGCTTTTCTTCCAAGTATGACATTTTTAAAGGAATTAAATATAATTTTGTTATATGTTAAGTAAAAAAGCATTTATATTTCTTGTGTGTCTATTATGCACAAAACATTCTATGATTAGCATCCAGTTCTCTTATTTAATGCTTACAAAAATTCTATGCAGTGAGAATTGTTAGTTGCATTGTGTACACTAGAAAAATGAGGTTAGGAGTGTTTAAGTATTGTGTCCAAAGTCACACTGCTAGTACATGGTAGAACCAAGATTTAAACGAGTTTTCTGTTGACATACATTTGTTTTTCATTACTGTATGTTGTACCACTCAATGCTTACAGTATATTTTCTCCAAAACGTATTTGTTCAATAAATATTCATTAAGTGCCTATTATATACCAGATACTGTTCTAGATGTGGGCAATATATCAATGAAAATAAAATCAGATAGAGGGCAAATAAACAATAAACTAGTATGAGAATTAAGTAATGGGTTAGGAAGTGATACATTCTATGGGAAAAAATTAGAGGATGGTAAAAAGAACCGGAGGATTAGACTAATGGAACAAAATAGAGAACGTAGATATAAAACCACCTACCTGCAGCCAACTGATCTTTGACAAAGCAGACAACAATGTACACTGAGGAAAAGAAGCTCTATTCAATAAATGGTGCTGGGAAAACTGGATAGCCACCTGCAAAGAATGAAACAGGACCTGTATCTCTCACCGCTCACAAAAATTAATTCAAGATGGATAAAAGACTTAAATGTAAGGCATGAAACCATAAAACTTCCAGAGAAAAATGTAGAAAAAACTTGTCTACTTTTCTATCTATAGTGTATTTTTAATTTTTTTTAATTAATTTTTTTTTTTAGAGGCAGTGTCTCTCTCTCCGTCTCTCTGTTGCCCAGGCTAGAGTGGAGTGGCACAATCACAGATCACTGCAGCCTCATACTCCTGAGCTCAGGAGAGCCTCCTGCTTCAGTCTCCTGAGTAGGGACTGCAGGTGTGTGCCACTAAGCCTGGCTAATTTTTTAAATTTTTTGTAGAGACATGATCTCCCTATATTGCCCAGGCTGGTCTTGAACTCCTGGCCTCACGTAATCCTCCCACCTTGGCCTCCCCATGTGCTGGGATTACAGACGTGAACCACAGTGCCAGCCTGCACTTTTGTGTAGGGTGGTCAAGGTAGGCTTGACATAGGTGCAGGTATGAACGAGGTGGATTAACTATGTAGATATCTAGAAGTAGAATGTTCCAGGCAGAGGAAACAGTGGGGCAGAAACTAAAGGTAAGAGTGGCCAAACATTTAAGAGAAGCAACCAGGAGGCTAATATGGCCAATAGAGTAAAATGAAGCATTTGAATTTTATAATGGAAATTTATGTGATTGAACTATGACCTATGTAGAAATTCACTTTATACAAGAGGCTATTTTATCCACTCAAATATTGTCATTTCTAGGAAATTTAGTTATATTCATTCATTCAACAAATATTGATTGAGCACTTACTATGAGTACCATATTGGGGTATGGAATACATTAGTGAAAAAAACAACTGAAGATTTATGTTTTCATGTAAATTACCAATGGCCATGACCAAGCAAGATGTATCCCAATAATTTAAAATAGATTAATAGTATAAACTCTGTATCATACATCACATGAATAAATAAAAAGAGAAATCTCTTCATATATACTTAAAGTAATTAATACTTTGAAAAACCCACTTGATATATATAATAATAGAATAAGTATGTCATAATAAATGAAAAATAAAATAATTATGTGTAGATGGAAGAATCCTCATTACAGTTAGATAAAAAACAGGGACATCCGTCATCAGTTATCCCAGAAGTTCTAGTCTATAAAATAAAACTGATAACCAAAAAGGGAGACAGTCATTATTTATAGATAAACTCTTCTATACCTAGAACATACTCAAGAATCAAATGAATAATTATTAGAAATCAAAAGGGAATTCCATAGGTGTCTTTTTTCCCCAAATACATATAGATATCGATTATTTTCCTATACATTGTAGAAATAACTAGTTAGAAAATATGATATCTATATATGAAAAACTATAAGAAATTTTTAGAAGTAAAGAAAAAATTCAAATAAGGCCATGTGCTTAATTGGGAATACTAATAACATAAAATTTCTCCAAAATTAACGTATAAATGTTTGTTAGTTACAACTACAATCCAATGTGGTATTGTTTTAATTGGTGAAATTTTTGTGGAGTTCCCCCGGATGAAGAATAATTTGAGTATAGCCGGAAAAAAAAGAGGAAATGGGGGAGGGGTGATAAACAACAAAACTACAAAAATTAAAATATGTGGTATAAGCCAATGAATAGAAAAGTTAGACAAGCAGAAAATTGGAAAGGAGTCATAAATATGTATTTCAGTGAATAATAAAGTTAAAATGTCAAATCCGTGAAAAAAGAATCGAATCATCTATAAATAGCGCCTTTCCTTTTCTGCTTGCTCTCGACTGCTCTTCCCTGTGCATTTGGCTCACAGTTGGGTCAGACGCCACCACTGCTGAGATGGGGACTTGCACCAGCAAGTATTAATAAATTCAAACACCAGGTCATCTCATGGGAGAAAATTAAGACAACACATATCAATAACGTGCACACCCAGATAAACAACCCTTTTAATTGGTTTTTATTATAAAATTCTGTTGAGAAAAGGGCTATTTGATTAATAAAGGTGTTCACTTTGCAAATGTCATGGTGTCGCATAGTTTAACCCTAAGACCTCCACCACCAGAAATAAGTTCTTTGTCACAGATGTTTCCAGGAAGCCTGTATTCAAATGGCAGGCGAAAGGGACTGTAATGTAGGCATTAGTCATGTTGGTCTCAGGAATCAGCACATCAGTTAGTGTAGTGGCAATAACATTGGCCAAGCCTACTTTGGGGCATTAAATGAACTCTGCAATCAGTTTTTCTGCCAAAGCGACTACATAATGCAGATGATAGTGGGTGAATGTCTTTGTGATTTTTTTTTTTTTTTTTTGGATAGAGAAATATCAAAGTGATAGTTTTTCCTTATTTCAATTTAGTATACCTACTAAATATTAATACAAAAAAGAAGCACAAATATCCATGTGCATGCACACACACACATCCAAATGTTGTGTATTTTTGTCACCTAAATAAAAACTTCTAATATTTTGGAACATTTTACATATATAAATATATGTACATATAGTACCAATATATGTACATATATCATGCCCACATATATGACATGCACACATTATAATTTTTTCTTAAAATAATTCCCGGAAGTCTGTTTGTCTTAGGTGAAAGGGCACACATTCTACTTAGAGCTCTAAAAACAAATTTTCCAGTTTTCCTTCAGAAAGTTTATGCCACATGTTAATTAGGTTTGGAGACTACAGATTAGAGAGAAGAAAATGTCCTTTCATAGGAAAAATTTGCCTTCACTAGTTAACTCATAAAACATGTAAACTGGATATGGAGATGAGAGTAAAATGCAAATTAATCAATTGATAGGATCTGTTTACAAATGTCCCTCTAAAAGATGATTTATAATCCCAAACTATGTTGACTTATGGTTACAATAATCATTCAATTAATAAAAATAAACAATTACCTAGAACAAGCTTTGGTTTCAAATTGCCTGAATACTTGTGGTAATTTTTCTCATTAGAAATCTTTTTCCTTTGTTTTGATTTTTAAATAATGATTAGATGCACGGTTAGGAAGGAGGTTGGTTGAATATTATTTCAAGCAAAGCCTAAAAAGAGGGTGTTACAGTCTCTGTTAACCTTTGGATTTAACCTAGACCCCCCAATCAACCTGTTTAAAATGCACAGTGACAGGGGAATAGACTAAATGACCTTATTGATCCTACGAAGCCAAAAGATTATAGGATTTAATGACTTGTTCACTGATACTGACCAGAACTATCAACAAAAGTCCTCTCAGCTAATAGCCAACCTCCCTTCCTGAGGGTTTGTTGTGTTGAATGAATACGACACGGATTCAGTATGTGGCCGACCGAGAGTAACGCAACAGAGGTACCTGTCTGTGATTTCCGTCACTCTCGCCCTGAGTCTGCCACAATCGGTTTTGGCCAGAGTATCAGATTCCCCTTTAATATTTCTAAACCACTTTGACACTCTGTATCTATTTCACCTTAATGCTTCAGCTATCCTCTCAATAGTCTATAGAAGGTTGATTAAGGCTATCCAAAATGTAGCCTCTACAGGACTGCATCTTTTGGGTCTCCATCAAACTTGCTTTGTCATGAAGTAGACAGACAAAACTAGCATGTTCATAGGAAGAAAAGAAATCTGTCCAGCTTCTAATAGTCTTATGATTCATCCTCCGAGGGCTCAGAGGGTTTTCTGGACGACAGTGATCACCATCTGGTTTCTTTGGGGATGATAAATTCAGCAATAAACACGGTTTTTGGTCCTCTGTCCCTCTAAACCCAAGTCACAAATATTGTCAGTCAGATGTTCCCACCCAACAACACAACGGCTCCTGAGCTCTAACACTCCTTTGACCTGGCCTGTGCCAACCAACTTCAATTTTGCCTGGGCTACATTTCTTTTGGAGGCGCTACAGAATTTTTTTTCTTTAACATACACACACACACACACACACACACACACACACACACACACATATACACGCACACAATTTTATTTTTTTTTTAAGGAGGCAGAGGCATCCAGCCAAATAAACTACGTTAAGCAGTGGGTTCCATTTTAGGTGTTGACAGTGTATAATAAATCCAGGCCTACCTAACATTTACAGGAACGTTATAAAATGAGTGAAATGGCATGAGCTGGTTGCCAGGCCAACCAGACAAACACAATAAACAGGCAGCAGTGACAGGAGTAAGTTACACCATCTCTCCGGTCTGAAATATATCACTTTACATTAGTCTTTGATCACTTTGAAAGCTCTTTGTTTTATATTTTTCAAAATGCTCTTTTACAGCATAGATTACCATTAAATCTTTTCAGATGAGGAAGTTTCTTTTTTTTCTTCTCTCCCCAAACTTGCATAGCTCTAGAAAGTGAACATTTATTTTTATTTTAACCCTAATTAAAAAAATAAATTCAAGTCTTAGGAACAATGTTAAGGCTCAAATCCTGAAGGTCCCTTCTGGCAGATTAAAAAGAAAAAAAATTCCCTAGACTAAAAAGAAAATAAACAATAACAGTAGTTAGTATACTCAGTTGGTTTAAAATGTTCTGTTAAAATGGCAGCATTTTGCAGTACTATTTAACTATTTAAAAGTCAGTCTGCACTCTGAAATACCTTCTCCCCTAATAGAGAATGCATTTTATTATAAGCACAGTGTTATAAAACATCATAGATGAAAGCACCTTAGAAATTATTTCGCTCAACTTCCTTATTTGACAAAGAAAAGACAGAACTAGATTAAGTTGAGTTATTTTAATTATTAAAAATAATGACATTCTTACTACTTATACTATACAAAAGTATTTATTTGTTTTTACCTTTAGTCAATATTCCTATAAGTGAAAGATGCTGTATCTCATTTTATACTTTCAGCTTAGGCTATGGGCAGCAACAATAATTTAAAATTTTCCATATAAAATGAAATAAAACCACTATACCTATAAAACATACACAAAATGCTTTAACTTCCAGTTTAACTAAATTTGTTTGACCAATGCAAAATATTGCCAGATTATCAACTATCCTTCCAAAAAGCACACTTATGAATAGAGTGACCAACTTATCACTGTTTGCCTAAGACATTTTAAGTTTTAGCATTGAGTGTCCCATGTTTCAGGAAACCCTCAGGACTGGACCAACACGGACAGTGGGTTGCCTGCTTTTGAAGGTAATTTATTGTACTGTCATTGTTTTGCAAAATATTTAATAAAACCTTATTTGTAAATTACCCTGAGGAAAATTTTGCTCTTACCTAAAATCATTAAAAGTGAGGTAAGCCCCCACATAATGGTGCATTTTTTTATAATCAACAGACTCCACATATTTGAAATCTATTTTCCACAGCTGGAGCAGTGGGTATAGTATGAGAGGCTCAGAATATAATGCATGGATCATGTTCAAATTTTTAAACTGTAGCTGTATCACTGAAAATACTTCACTGCCGGTAGGGAGAAACTAATCCCGTTTACCAATGACTGGTTTATCATTTCTTTACTTGCACTGCCAGGACTTGACTTTAAGGAAAACAATGTAGGATGTTAAGAACAATGGGAAGTGGACGAGCACTGTGAGGCTGATGGAAGCCCTCTGCCAGAAGGCGGTTACAATATACCCTAAATTCCCAATTCTCCTTAGAACTGATGCCATGTAATGCCTTGGCATCTCCAAAACTGATTGATATTTTTGTGCAAATGGCACAGAATTGATTATATCGAATGAAGAAAAGGCATCGTTCTTGCTTTCTATGGGCAGAATTGTAAGTCAACTCTATAAATAACTCCGTAATAATTTCTCTTTTCTAATGAACATTTTTGACGTTTTATGTCTACATGCAGCTTGACATCCTAATAAATTACAGTTTGAGAAAAATAAAATTTTCTGATCAAATTATTCCTAATAAATAAATGCATATAGATTAATTATGTTATCAGCCACAATTCTTTACCCCATGCCATTCCCACACCCTTTGCCATATAACTTTGTATTTACTTCCTCTAAATAGGCAACATCTATTTCTCACTCTTTGAATCTGGGACATGCTTCAGTCAATAGAATGCTATGGAAGGATGGCTCGCCAATCCCAGGCCCAGGACACAAGAGATCATGTGCATTTCTGCTTTCTCTACCTTTTCCATAAAAATATGTCTGTCTATCCTGCTAGAGACTGAGAAATGCAGGCCCCATTGCTATCTTAGCTCTCTGGCTGATGGCCATCTAACCACCAGACATTTGAGTGACCCCATTGGAGACCAAAGATCCAGCCAGGTGAATCCAGCCTAAATCGGCAACCAACTCTGAGACTCATAATGTAATAATTCTTATTATCTTTACGCATGCATATTTGATATGGCTTGCTATGTAGTATTATTATGATAACAGATGACTGGCATAAAATAGAAAGTAAAGGGGCTCCATAACCCACCCTCCAGCCATTGTTAATACGAGAACAATTACACAGCTGAATACTTTCCAGACAGCCCTTTTTTATATATCTTTTCCAATTCCAAAATATAGCAACTGGCTACCACAGCTAGAGCTAATTAATCAATGGCTAATCAATATGTTATTGCCAGAGCTCCATCCGTGCCCAGCATAACAGCTATGTTTCTAGGGATACTGAGCTACTTGAACATGTACACTGGAGAAGTACTGCCAAAGGTATCATTTCCATATCTTGGTAGGTTTAATTTCTACCATATTTTTGCTAACTGGGAATTCTCTCTATTGACTCCATTCTATGTATGGAATTCAGTGAATGGAGTTAAAAATTAAAACTTAAACTTCCCGATCTTTGATATTGTAAGTCTGGCACACAAGCAATGTTTATTAAATGAGTAAAATAATTATGAAAAAATTGAAAGAGATGATCAAATGCCCTATGAGAAAAGATAATTCATTTTAATAACTAGGCATAGTGATAAATAAAACAAAACATATATATGTCAGAAATAATGTATTAGAAGATAAACAAAAGATATGACCTGAGAGAATCCTAACAATCTGCAAAATACAGATTCTCCTTGAACCACAGGAGGCAAGATTGTTGAGCTTTCTAGCTACCTTGGCATTATTCTCACCATGTGTTTTGGCCATTTTCACTGCATAGCTTCAAACTAAAAGGAAACTATTTTGTAATAGTCTAATGACCAGCCATGGCCACATCCATCCTTGAAACCTACCCCCAGAAAAAAAATCATTAATCAAGAGGCATTGAAAGTGGTAAGAAAGGATGATAGTGAATATCATGAACTGCACTGAAATACAGGGAGCTTTATTTTCTAATTTCTGAGTTTAACAATACTTCACTTAAATGGTAAAGAAATGAGTGTGAACTAGTCTAAAATGTTTTAGCTACAGAAATTGCTCAATGATCAGTCTTTGAGTAGCTGTCCACAGCTGAATAAAATTGTCTTAGTGTATGAGTCCACTCTGAGGTTTCATTCAGTTCATCTCTGTGTGTTATTTCCCTCGGCTACCCTTCCCAAGCCTTGCTCACCACGCTGTTTGGAAGTCTGTAAAGGAAGGGTGGAGTCAGTCCCATGACTCCTGCTCTCCTGCCATTTTTAGCTGCCTGCAACCTTTCCTGGCTGCCACAATTTATAGACTTGGGCGCAGTGGCCTTGCCAAATAACAAGCGTCTGGCTCATGAACCCTGAGGTGGACTCCTATTAAATGGAAATGTGTCCACTCCACCATAGGAAAGCAAAGAAGGGGCTTGAAATGTCAATGTGTGAAAACTCAAGGTTAATGGAGTGCAAGATTTTTACAAGAGAACCACCACCCTGCAATGACTAATTAAACCGAGTGAGGTCC
This sequence comes from Indri indri, assembly GCA_004363605.1. NCBI lineage: Eukaryota > Metazoa > Chordata > Mammalia > Primates > Indriidae > Indri > Indri indri. Next base: position 4,906 of record RJWJ010006721.1, on the reverse strand, counting down.
AGATGGCAAGCATCTTTAAAGATGCCAATTATAGATTCACATGTTTTTGTGTGACACTGTTTTCCTAGAAAGATTAAGTAGTAATGACGACTTTCTTTTCGTGTGAGACGCTATTTTATTCCACAGAGATCTGGCCAGTGCCTGGACTTGGCTGCACACATGAGCACAATTGATGCTACCTTCGTAATATGACAGAGCCATAGGGCAGACACCGATACAATTCAAGTTCTTTGTGGCCAATCCAGAAAAAGTGAATGGCTCTTTAGTGAAGAATCAAATTCCGTGCATTCATATAATCACACTCTGCAATGGTTACCCAGGCTTGGGTTTAAATAATTGAATCAAAAGATACCTACTATATGTCCATTTGATACCCTGTAAGTTCTACCATCATAGCCACTTCCCCAGGGAAAAGTCCTGAAATGTTTCAAGGACACAATAGATAAGAAGGAAAATGAAATGTTTAAAAAAGATGAAACCAAGCTTAACAAAGGTAAAAGATTTAAACCTGTTAGGGACAGGAGCAAGTTTGAATGATGTATACCGAAATTCCTCCACTTTGGCATAGAGAAAAGTCAAATTGATTCTTTTCCTCATTTACTGATTCTCATATTTAGATAATATTCATTAGCCTAATATTTTGCTCAAAAGTCCTACACAGGATGATTTTAGAGATGCTATTAAAGTACAGACAGTCCCCGGGTTACAGATGACCCGACTTATGGCATTCCGTACTTAGGAACAGGTTCCCAAGGCTCCCCATAAGGATAATTTATAATTAAATAATTCAATTAATACTTTGGGAACTAGTTTCTTTCGCAGATACAAACGAACCCATGTAGCTAAGCAGTTCATTGGTGTTCCTTACACACAATATCACTTTCATCTTAACTTTTTTGATTTGTAAGTCTGTGTTTACCCTTACGGCCATGCCTCCAAAGTGAAAGTCCCCTGCAAGTCCAGGTGAGCCTGCAGCAAAGAGAAAGGTGATGACAATGGAAAAGAAAGTAGAAATAATTAAGGGTTAAGAGAAAGGCCAGACGCCATCATTCATTGGGAAAGCTTTAGGCTTCAGGCACGGGCCTATCGGAACAATTATAAAGGATAAAGTGAGAATAACGGAACATGTGAAAGGCAGTGCTCCAATGAAACCACCAATTATTACTAATCAATGTAGTGGATTAATTACTGAAATGGAAAGGTCACTATTGATCTGGATAGAAGATCAAAATTAGCGTAACATTCCTATTAGCCCAGCGTTGATGCAACATTAGGTGAGTGTTAACCTTGAATATTTTTTTTGAAATTTCTCCTATCTAAACTTTTTGTATGATTTTGCTTTTATGTCCTCTTTGTTTCAATTAAAAGAAAGAGCACGATAGTTTCTGTAACTTATTATTACAGTATAGAGGTATTATTATTATTATTATTACTATCGTATATGCGCTGCTCATCAGGGATCCAAGTTACATACAAATCTGACCTAAAGACATTCTCAGGAACATACCTTGTCCATAAGCTGAGGACCGCCTGTGCTCTGGGTTCAAAATGCCTTAAGAAACTCTGCACTAAACTGAATTTAAAAGGTTTCTTTACCAAAAGATTTCTCAGGTTCTTTATCTCATTATGGTGTACCATGAATTTTGGGAGAGGGAAGAGACACTGTATACTCGCCCCCAAGAAATAACACATGTACACACACACACACACACACACACACACACACATACACACTTGCAGGGCTTTCGGACTTTAAATTTTCAGATTTTTAAAAAGTTTTAGTAAATGTAGATGGAGAGCAGTACTAAATAATTAAGGTTTCTGAGAGGAGGAAAGATGACAAAAACTTGTCATTTTCGAGCATTAATCTGGCAAGGGAATCAGGATATCATAGAACAAATTGATAGAGCAAGAAAATTAATTTAGTGTTTTTTCTCACTATAATCCTTACGTAAGATGTTTAAAGACTACAGTGGGAAGAGGGAGGAAAACAGGGGCATAGAGTCATTCAAGAGCAAACGTAATGGGTTTCTGGAGCTTTCTATAAGCTGGGAGCAAAGATAATCCTGAGGTGTTTGGAGAGAAACGATAAATTAATACGAATTGGAGTGGAGGAACTGGAGAGAAATCCAGTTTCACATTTGTGGAATTCAAAGCTGTAGAAATCTTTCAGGGTTCGAGTATGAAAAAAATAACTTTGAGGGCCCACTCATCTTGTAGATCGGGATATTGGTAAAATGGAGAACGAGTCTAGCAGAAATGATGCATAATTCTCAGAGAAATAAGATTTGTTTAAAAGGAAGAAAGTTAAGGCTTTTGATTTCAAGGATAGAGTTACAGAAGTAGGCTGTATGGGAAGAAAGCAGGTAATGGAAGTGACGGCTGAGAACAACTTCAACAGCTTACGGGAGACAGGTCTCAGTGGGTTTTGTACAACTCTGGGGGTACCCAACTGAATGAGATACTGAGGTCAAGGTGTGTGTATATGTGAGTGTGTGTGTGTGTGTGTGTGTGAGTATAGTTACCAAAGAGCAAAAGGAAACTTGAAAACAAGTTGACTTTTCTAGACGTTCATAGTAGTAGTTTTCATTACCATTGTTGAGCACTTATTAAAGCCTAGGAGACATTTTACATAAACAATTTTGTTTAATTATCAAAAGAATCTTATTATGCAGACACCATTCCTCTTTGATTAAATAATTTTATTGGTGTATAATGTATGCACCTAAATATTTACCCGTTTTAAATGTACAATTTAGTGCTTCTTTGCAAATTTACTGTGTTATGCAATCATCACCCTAATCTAGTATTAGAATGTTTTCACTGCCCCAGGAAGACCCTCATGCCCTTTTACAGTTAATGACATTTCCAGTCCCAGCTCCAAGTAAACAATAATCAATATTTTTCTCTATATATTTTCAGTAGGTACCATTTTATTCCCATTTTGTATCTGAGTAAATTTTACTTTGTCATTCACCTAGTTCTAAGTAAAATTTCTCTGCTTGGTATGTAATATGAGAGATAGAATATCTTTGAAAAGCATCAGAAAACAGCAACAAGTATCTGATTTTTAGACATCTAATGTCTACTTATATATAATAGGTTAGTCTTTTCCATGTTCAAAAAATTAAACGAATAACTAAAAGTTTGATGTTCCAGCATAAGAAGATAGATCTGTTAAGATCTTAGAGGAACGGAAAGACCCTGGTATCAGAAAGAAAATAAATTATATTTCGGTGTGGGAAGAGCCTTCAGACACCAGTAGCCCAGCTAGGTGAGTTTGTGGAAAGCTGGATTTGGAGGTCTCTGGGTGAAACCCTGATAGGCAATTGCGTTTCAGATACAGCCAGTGTGGTCAGCGAGGTATTTGAATTTGGTCCCCAGTTTGAGAAGGGAGCAGAAATCAACCACATGGAAATTGATGCTGAGAGAAATTACATCTGGAAAGCAAAACTTTCCAGGCAGCTGAGGGCTTAAAATGTCAAATTGTTTGAAAAACAAACACCGTGACACAAGGATAAGAATGCATGCAATGAAGTCTTCCAGATATTCCCAACAGTAGTTGTCACAATGAACCCATCTTCCAACCCCCAAAATACTGCCCTAATAACCGAAAGAAGAAAAAGAAAAGATAAATTTGAGACTTACGTACAGGAATTGAAAACCAGCCCCACTGCCTGGATATTCTTTCTGCTCTTTTATTCACACAAAAGTGATTGGATATTCTCTGTTAGGCTCAATCATTTTTTCAAATGACTCAGCTCCCTGCATCTGGTAAGAGTGCATTCCTATGCTCTGAAAGAGATCGTCTTAATATGTGATATATATTGAAGATTTAGCCTCATGGGTATTACAAGATAGGGCTCAGACAAAAGCAAAGCAATCTGTTCAAAATTACCTTGCGAATGGAATATTCCTCCAATGAGCTGATTATCGAGCCTGTAAAGTAGCAATCGGACATTCAAGGTAAAAAGAAAGTTGGCACGAAGAATGGTACGGTAAATCTTCAGGGAATTTTTAAAATTCAGTCTGATTATACAAAGTATAAAACTGAACACATTTGCACAGAAGGTATTTGTGGTTCGCTGGTAGGCCACTTGAAGTTTCTATTGTGGTTTCTTTATTCTCTCTCATCCTTAAAATATGTGATGAGTGTAATAAGCTTTAAGTCTATTTTCAAGGCCCAGGGTAAAAGAAGTCTACCCAGTTCTTATCTGGCAAGTGTCCCTTCTGCTTCTGAAAATTTCTTTCTCCACTCAACCCAAAGCCTGGTGTTCCGTTGTCTTCTTCAGTCACCTCTGTTACCGTGCTGGTATCAAAGTGTTTTTCATCTTCACTCCTTCTCACTTTTGTTTTGTGTTTATATAAATGATCGATAAAACAAAAGCATGAGAAATACGATCATTGACACTTACAAAATGTCATTTGTGTTAAGCATCTTAATTTTCCAATTTTCTCTTTGATGTAAAGGAAGCAAAGAGACCAAGACATAGAGAGAAACCAAAGTGACACCATTCTACCTTCTGGGTATATTTTCTCCTATGCTTTTAAAAGTAACATCTGGTGGCATGTAATCTGGCCAGTTAATACAACTGTCAAGAGAAAGCATTTTGGAAGGACTTAAAACAAGCAACCATGTCATTGGTTAGTTCTTCCTTTACCCAAAGAAATTGTTTTAATTTTAAGTTTTTCCTTGTTTTTTTAAAAACTCATTTGTTTTTAATTACATGGATAAACCATGATTATTTGGCTGGGGGAGAAGAAACTAGAGATAAATAAGAGTTAAATTCACCCAGAATCCCACCTCCAAAGATACAACAGAAACACTACAGACATTTTGGGTTATATCCTTTCAGAAACACGTGTGCACACACACACACAGTATCCGTTAGCTTTTGCTGCATAA
>RJWJ010006720.1:0-61070 GCA_004363605.1 Indri indri | reverse complement strand
ATTGTGCAGTCAGAAATTTAATTACATACATTTGTCTGAGGTAACGCAGTATATGTAACATATTTAACATTATCTCTCTCTCTTTCTATATATATATATATATATATATATATATATCATAACAAAAATGTACACATCATATTGTTGTAGTTTTCAAAGTAAACTTACAGTGAACATTTTTCCCATCATTTTTTTTCTGGCCCGAATGTTTTAAAATAGCCAAATAAAGTAAAATATCAGTGTTGCAGTCTGGTTATTCCTTGGAAGGGGAGACATCTATAATAACCTTAAAAGATGAAAGTTGTATGTACAATAGATGAATTATTACACTACAAGCAGCAAAATTTCTTACTAGAAATGTTTGATCTAACAGTTAAATATATCATTAGCATTCATAGAGGATGAGAATATGTTCTCTACTTTGCCAAAAAATATACAATATAAGTTGTCTTCTACAAAATAAATTCATATTTTAGAAAGCCACATTTCCAGAGCTTTGATTTTCACTTGTGTTGGTGGTGAATAAAGAAATTAGACTGTGCACATGAATGAAGCTAGAGGATAGTTGTTTTCAGGCCAGTAGTGAAATGAAAGCAGTACCCTGCCAAAAGATTAAATCTAACTTAACATTAAACTTCCAATATTCTAGAAGGCAGCACCAACAGCTGCAACAACAGTAATAGGAGTGGTGATCATTTATAGACCCTGAACTGTGTGCTGCAAACTTTTTATGCAGTTCGCAATCTATTAATTCAATGGAAGTAAGGTGGCATTTGTATAATGTAAGATAATGACCTGTCCGTGACTGTCCTTGTCATAACAATCTCTGTGTCCTCTAAAATTCCAGGACGAATGTGAATAACAGCAGTTGTGTATTTTATACTAGTGGAAAATATTAAAATTGATAAAAAGGTAAATTCAGTGTGCTTAACTGACCCTCCCCCCCACAGGTTTAACCCTTGTGTCATTAAAAATTATGATTAAGAAATAATAGGTTAACTTTGTGTATAGTATAAAAAATTTCTTTAGCTCTAGAAAACCTGAGAAAAATCCTACTGGATACCACTGTCCTTCACCACATGCAAACCATCCAGTGAAAAAGCAAAAATAAATAAGCAGCACTTCTTGAAAGTGACCTCAATCAAGGCACCCAGACTCACTGGTTACTCACAAGTGGTCTATTTCTTGCCCCCTGGGTGGTGTGTGCTGTTTTCAGAGGATCGACTATTCATCTTCCGATGGCATAAGCCTGTCCCGTCATAGCTACAGGCATTACCCATGCCTCTTGAACTTATATCCACACCTTTCTGAGATCTAATCATAAGGAAGAAACCTGAAAAATTCCTTCGGATAGGTCCAACTCAGGTCCAACTCTTTCAAAAAAATGCTTCTCATAGAGAGTCTAGACTTGGATGAGAAAGAAACATCTATACTCAGTGTACTCAGAAGTATGGTCCTCCCTTCTTTCTCTAGGAAGTCTACTTTTCCACTATTAAAAATACATCTGTTCCCAGTATTGACTATGGGCTCATCACCATCACCTCCAAATTCAGACTTCTGGCTTACTGCGACTCTAAAATCCTCCTACAATCCTCCTTAAGAAAGTAAGAGTGATTCCTTGAAGTGCTACCATGGAAGGATGTGAAACTCTCAACTTTTTTCACTAACATAAGGTACTGGGAGCATTGTTAAACTCACACACACACATACACTAGAAGGTCATGCTCTATCCAGAATGTCCACTTCCTACCCTATCCCATGCAGTTTCAGTCAGCAAACAGCTGGGCATTTTTACTGTGCACAGCATATTTGAATCACCACTACTACCTTCTTCTATGACCTGGCTGATGCCAGCACTGATGGGTACGTGGGAAGAAGTTTGAGGAAGTCATTAAAAACTCAGTAAACTTTCAGGCCCACAGCTGATTTTCTTCCAGTTGAGCTGGGTCCATGGAAACACAGTACACAGCATTGGCTAGGAAGCTGGGCTTAACCAGGTAGGACCAAGGTCTTAGATGAAGATAAATCAGGGCTTTGCGAGGTGATAAAAATGAAATGAGCAAAGTCACACCCTAAACCCATCCTCCAGACAATCCAGTGAGCAGGAAACAAAGCCAAAGATTAATGGCCCCACCGGTAAGAATATACTATACAGAAGGTCAGAAAGAAGCTGCAGTTAGGTTCTGTCCTCTTAACCCACTTCGATGTATTATAATTGCCTAGAGTTGGGATCTAAGAAAATAAGGGAAGGGCTTTCTTAACTTTTAAGCTTACAGTGAACATAGTATATTCATATACTAAAGCTCTTTTTAAAAATAACATGAATCTAATCTTACAACATATAATATTTTCTATAAGAACAAAGAAATCTATGAGTCACTGCTAACAGTACTATTTATTTTAGAAACTGAAAGAATGAAAGACAACTTAAAGATTCAGCATTCTGCCCAGACTCTCCTTGTCACTTAGCAAGGATAAACTCAAGCTTTCAGTTGGTGAGCATCTTTTTCCTATTCTCAAAATGCAGTAGAGACTTTTGTTGATAATGAGGATCATAATGGCATCTTAAACCAGAATATTTCTTGAACCCCTAATAATATCTAAACAATAAGGAAATTACATCTAATCTAAACACTAAGGACATTACAATCTAAATGTTGAGTAAAGCAAAGAAATAGAATAATTTACAAATAATTAAAAGTTAAATTATGGAATGAGTATTTTTGCCATACACATTTGGGAAAGATAGTTGATGTATAAACACACACACAGTCATGTACCACATAACAATGTTTCAGTCAAAGACAGACAACATATGCAACAGTGGTCTCATATGATTATAATGGAGTTGAAAAATTCCTATCCCCTAGTGACATTGCAGCCGTCATAATGTAATAGTGAAATACTATATTCATGTGTTTGTAGTGATGCTGGTATAAATAAACCTACTGTACTGCCAGTCATATGGAAGTATAGCACATACAATTAGGTACATTACCTAATATTTGACAATTATAATAAGTGACTATGCTACCAGTTTATATATTTACTATACTTTTATCATTATTTTAGAGTGTATCCCTTCTACTTTTTTTTTTTTTTTTCAACAGAGTCTCGCTCTGTTGCCTTGGCAGGGGTGCCGTGGTGTCAGCCTAGCTCACAGCAACCTCAAACTCCTAGGCTTAAGCAATCCTTCTGCCTCAGCCTCCCAAGTAGCTGGGACTATAGTCATGCACCACCGTGCCCGGCTAATTTTTTCTATATATATTTTTAGTTGTCTAGCTAATTTCTTTCTATGTTTAGTAGAGACGGGGTCTCACTCTTGTTCAGGCTGGTCTCGAACTCCTGACCTCAAGGGATCCTCCCACCTCAGCCTCCCAGAGTGCTAGGATTACAGGTATGAGCCACCATGCCCAGCCCTCCTTTTACTTATTAAAAGAATATTTGCTGGGTACAGTGGTACATGCCTGTAATCTCAGCGCCTTGGGAGGCTAAGGCAGGAGAAAGCCTTGAGCCCAGGAATTCAAGTCTAGTCTGGGTAACATAGCAAAACCCCATCTCCAAAAAATAAAAATAAAAAATAAAATTTTTAAAAAGTTAACTGTAAAACAGCCTCAGGCTGGTCCTTCAGGAGGTATTCCAGAAGAAGGCATTGTCATTATAGAAGATGACAGCTCCATGCATGTTATTGCCCCTGAAGACCTTCCAGTGGGACAAGATGTGGAGGTGGAAGACAATGACATTAATGGTCCTGACCCTGTGCAGGCCTAGGATAATGTGTGTGTTTATGTCTTAGTTTTTAATTAAAAAATTTAAAGTAAAAAAAATTTAAAAATTTAAAAATCTACAAAAGCTTATAGAATAAGGATATAAAGAAAAATATTTTTGTACAGCTGTACAATGTGTTTGTGTTTTAAGCTAAACGTTATTATAGAAGAGCCAAAAAGTTTTAAAAAATTTAAAAGTGTATAAAGTTAAAAAGTTACAGTAATCTAAAGTTAACTTATTAAAGAAAAATATTTTTTATAAATTTAGTGTAGCCTAAGTGTACAGTGTTTATGAAGTCTACAGTAGTGTACAATAATATCCTTCACATTCACTGCTGACTCACTCACTCACTGACTCACCCAGAGCATTTTCCAGTCCTATAAGCTAGCTATATTCACTATATATTCACTGTATTCACTGTAAGTACCCTATATCATCTTTTATCTTTTATACTGTATTTTTACTGTATCTTTTCTGTGTTTAGATACGCTAACATACACAAATACTTACCATTGTGTTACAATTGCCTGCAATATTCAGTATAGGAACATGCCGTTCAGATTTATAGCCTAGCAACAACCAGCCAGCCCATATAGTCTAGGTGTATAGTGGGCTATACCATCGAGGTTTATTTAAGTATAGGCTATGACTGTACGACAAGATCGCCTAAGGGTGCATTTCTCAGAACACACGCCTGTCACTAAGTGATGTATGACTGAGTATAATGTGTATATACCATATATATACACACATATATATATGAAAATATATATAGTGTGTGTGTATATATATATACACACACATACAGACAGCCTCTGATATGATAGTTCTACTTATCATTTTTCAACTTTACAATGGTGCAAACCCAATATGCATTCAGTAGAAATTGTTCTACTTTATTATCAAATAGGCTTTGTGTTAGATGATTTTGCCCAATTATAGGCTAATATAAATATGCTAGGCACATTTAAGGTAAACTAGGCTAAGCTATGATATTTGGTAAATTAGGTGGATTAAATGGATTAAATGCATTTTGAACTTACAATATTTTCAACTTACAATGGTTTATCAGGACATAGCCCCACCATGAGGTGAAGAGCATCTGTATATAGGATTGTCTAGATAATTTTTCAAGAAAGACATAGGGAGATCCAATTGGAGTATAAGCACAGGATAGTAGCCAAGAAATCCTCAATTCCTTGAAACAACTCAATCAAAGGAAAAGAGATGGAAAGGTATAGTATATGTGGAGAGACAATGAATGAAATGAATCTGGGAAACACAGATTGCATATATTAGAGAGCAATGAAAAATAAATCTGTATAGGTCAGGTAATCTCAGACTCGTATGAATGTCCAAAAACCTTGAAATCAGTAGGTCGAGAGAACATTATAGTTTCTGTAATGAAGGTGGCACAATGGAAGGGATGTTTTAGGAAACTATGCAGGTTAGGTTTGGGGAAGGATGACTTAATTTATGCATATAAGGCTAAGTCCATAATTCAGATATGTCACAAGGATCTGAGCCATAGCAGAATACTTGAAAAAGAAAAGAAAGAGTGAATTGGAGAAATATTGAAAAAGGAAGAAACTCAAGTTGCTGACATACTGGATATGGAAGATTAAGACAACATATTAAATATGACTCCACCAAGTCTTTGTATATAAGGAAGCCTATAAGGACACTACTAGAACAGCACTGAGAGAAATGGGGAGGTTGAGACATGGGGCCTTGGGTAGGGGCAGTGCTTTATTTTTAATATTTACTATAATTCAAAGAAATGACTCTTGACACTCAACACTGTCCTTAATTGCCATCAAAGGAAGAAACATTATTCTAGTTCTGAGGAGCATTTAATGTAGTTTGGCTAAAATGCAATTCAGACTATTATGGAAACAAAAAGAATTAAAATTAAATGTGAAAACTGAAATAGTGAGATAAATGATATTTTTAAATCACTGATAGAATTGAAGATAAAGGAATAACACAGGAAGTGGGGGCAGTGGATTAAAATGTCACAAATGGAAAGCAGGATGCTGAATCTTGAGTTATGCATGGAGAGATCAGAGACAGAGAAGGAAGAACTGAGGTGGAGCCAGCCGCTGCAGGAATCTGCTGAGCTATCAGAATGGGCAGTGTGGCTGGGGAAGCTACAGAAGTATAAGCGATTCTAAGTTAAAAGAACAGGCAATTGGGAAAAGCTCGCCTAAAATAGAGATTTGCAACACACTCACTTAGAATCACTGACTAGTGAGTAAAAGATAGGCAACCTGATGGTACCATTTCTCCTGCTTTCTGACATAAACATTTTCTGTACTTACAGTGTGCTTGTTCTAGTCCTATTCTCCATAGAGATGGAGACCTCGTCAGCATTTTTTGTTCTATTTTTTAAAATAATAATGTAATAAACTCTCCTTGAAAGTTACCACTTGTTTGAGTTACTATGAAAATTTTACACTTGTGAAAATCTTTAAATGAACTACAAGCAGGTAAAATCCTACTTTGTAATCTACAAAGTTTTTTAAGGGGAAGAGGAGGAAAAGGTGGTAGAGAACAAAGTAATAAAAAAAAAATTAAGCTACTGTACAAACCAGCACAGAAACGGAATTCCATTAGAAAGTAAAAGGAATGAGCACATGCTTAATCAATAAAGATGATGAGTTCTGCAGAGTACAGAGTGGACCTTCAGAATTAGTATCGCAAGCTTGGCAGTAGCTAATAACCACATGCTCTCTGCCATAACATACAAATTAACTTGTTAAATATTGTAGAGCGTATCACAGTGTTTTGGTTAGAAAGTGCCCGAGTTCAAGTCCTGGCATCTCCACTCATTACTTCAAAGACAAGAAAATTATTTATTTGAACTAGGTTTTAATTGTTTCATCTGTGAAATGGAGGTAATATTAATATTATCTACCTCATCTGGTTGTTGTTAGGATTGATTAAAATACTCTTTATAAATCACTTAGCATATTGACTGGCCCATAGCAAGACCTTATTAGGTGCAATATAATTACTATTAGGAGAATTTTTTCCTCCTTCATTAAAAAAGGACTATTGGCAAGTACCCAATTAATGATATTTCTGAAATGTCGATGCTATGTGTGGTAATAAGCCCTTTGATGACCTTTAAGAAAGTTTGTCACTAGTCACTGGCATTTTCAGGTTCACTTTCCTCTTTCATTCCCTTGGAAAGACATTTTTAGGCTTTATGGGTATTTAACATTTCCTTCAAACTATGAGTTGTGTGGCTATTCCACAACTTTAATTGAGCACCTGCCCTGTTCCAGGAACTAGAGCAGTAATATTGCTTCACATATCATATGATTTCTCTACATGATATCAAAACAACTGATTTCTTGGTAAAACACAAAAAGGTTAATTTAAAATTAAAAGTATTAAAAGTAATGATATAAAAATGCACCTATAAACCATGAAACTTTGTATTAGATTAGTATACCTTTCATTGCCAAAACACCAATTTACCTATTTAGATTTTTTATAGCATGTATGGAATTTCAAGTTATAACATCATAGCACCAACAAATAGATTATTATAGTTATATATGTCCTACATAAGCAGTAATACTGAATCGTGCCAAGGAATTTTGCATATGTGGAAATACAAGCCACACAGATCTGTAATTTAAGAAAGATCAAGACATTTATCAGTGCCTTCTTTCACTGTTGTAACACTGCGCTATTGTTTGCATGTAAAATTACCACCCACTAACAGTTGGGAAAGTCTTTTGAGTTGTTTCCAACAAAGAATTCAGTTGAATAAGAAATGAAATGCAAGGGATGTTCAGTATGTATTGGGCAATAAGTTGTAGGAATGAGAAAGTGTGGAAATGTGAGCACTGCATTACATTTGCTTATTAATTCTTGTCATTCACATTCCCCAAGAATTCTCCCAAACTTAATCACGGAATATATCCTGAACAACTTGCAGGGCTGAAATGTTAACCTTGAACATTTTGCAAAATTCTTCTCTCAACACTTCCTCTGGAAAACACACAGCTCAAAATGCTAAAATTGTCTCCTATAATAACCACAACAGGATCGTAACAAACCCGCTTTTAAAAACCAAATGAAGTCTTCCGTGGGGGCGGCTCACCACTTCCCCTTTTTTAACATGCAGGAACTAATTTAGCTGAGAAGATAAAAGCAAGAGCTGCCTACAGATGTACAAGGAAACTAGATGCTACAACATAAAATGCCTCAGTGGCAGGATGGTCTGGACAATTTTCTCTAAAAAGAGCCTTCTCTGACTTAGAATGTCACAAACGGATAGCAAGAAGTCTGAAACCGCATGTATTTGTGTTAAAGTAGACAGAAGAGAGAAAAGGCACCTGACATTAGTTCCAATTATATCTGTTTTCCAATTATGTAACTTTACACCCATTTTCAATTCAATGCCAATATGAAGATAAGAATTCAAGACCGAGATGAAGGGCTACTCTCAAACTATCAACCATATCAGAACAGTAAAGAGTCTAGCATTTCTGTCAAATAACCAAATCCTCCCCTTTCTTTCACAGAAAAAAAAATTCATAAAATACCATATCCTCTATAAACCCTTCCCTCTTTCAGAAATATGGTCATTTGGTCCCATCCCAGGTGGTCATATGACATAGGATATGCACAGGATGTGGCTGTCTTGCCAAAAATCCCATAAAGCGCACTTAGTTCATTACTCACTTATAACTTCCCAACTTCATTTTTGTACTTGTTCAACTTGTTGCTTATCTGCTTGATTATATATCTGTGGGATATATTCTGTGGACTCTGGTAGATTATAAACTTTAATAGTATTGGGCACAAGCCTCATTAGCTCAACATGATTATTTTGTAACAGTGTTGTCATGTAATAAATGTTCTGTAGTTTTTAATATAATGACAAGACTGAAAAGATATATTGCATAAATACCATAAGGGGAAGATTCTGGTCATCCTTCCTTGGCTCTCCGTGAGAAGTTTTATGAGACTATCTGTCAGTAGAGTATGTCTCATCAATTTTTCTAGACTTTTTCATTTTTTTCAAACATATGAGAATCAAAAGCAGTGAACCCTACTATTTTATAAATTTTAAAAAATGTGGTCAAAATGTGTCATTTCATTGATGAAGCTTACATGTTTGAATGTAATTTGGCAACATTTATTCCTGTATTATTGTCACAAAATACTTTTGAAAGGTAAAACTGAAATAGCAAACTAGGAGAAAATGTACATGTAGGACTTGACCACGTGAGAGCACACAGGTCTAGGCAGAAATATGAAGTAAACAATGTACATTTTTAGAATTATTACTTTTCTTAAAACTCTGTATGTATCCAGAACCTATGACTTCTTAGGACATCCCAATATATCATTATATTTTCCTTCTAATTCATAGAAATTTTTCTGTACTGGATTCCACCGTATCAAATCTTTGGGGTTTTTTTTATCTATATATTTCACTTCTCTAATCCTCACTCTCTAGAAATTAATTTGCCTTTTAATAAGTGTTTTAGGAGATAATTTCTTAACCCAAGGGTTTTTAGAATTTTTCAAACCGTGTCAGCTTTCTATGTTACTGATTAATCATTTTGGCTGTAGATGTGAGTCTATATTTTGTCTAAGTATTTTCAAACAAGTTTAAAAGTGGAAAAAATCCATAATCGATTGTTTTACATGCTAAATAGTAACTTCAACTTTCCCATACTGATAAAGGTGATCATAAATTGTGACACCCCCCCACCCCCGCCCCGACAATTTAAACCATGACAAAATCAGACTGTTTTATTTGATCTTAACATTTTTACTGTCTTGGCTCGCTCAGTATCAATGGCAATGGGAAAAATTAGGCAACTCTTCTCTTTCCCCAATCTCATTGCTTCCCCCTCATTGGAGCAAGACTTGGGGAGAAGTAAGGAACTATAACTTGGGCACATTCCTGGGATAGAGAGGGGGCCAGCCATTAAAGCATAATGTGGTTCCTTTCCTATTCTTGTTCTGGTAAGTACTAAGCAGGAAAAACCGGTTTCAACTCTGCACAGAAATATGTCGTATTGATTTTTTTTTTTGTCATGTAACTTTGTAGATCTTCCCATCAATAAATAGGGGGAACCTATTTCTCCAACACTTACATCTGAGTTAGGCATGTAACTTGCATTACTCAACGGTATTGTAGCAGGTGTGACACAAGGAGAGAGTTGAAAGTAATTTGCGCTTTTGGACTTGCCTTCTGGTTGCTCTGGGAACACTTCAGCTGCTATACGAATATGCTCCTGTGAATAAGTCTGCTGGGGAATGAGAAGAGGCTTGCTGGATGAGTTGAACAGTTGTGCAGTATAAGAGACATGTAGCCGAGGTAGTCCTATCACCCCAGCTAACCAAGAACCAACCACCTGACGTGAATGAGGCCATAATGACCTGTGCCCCAACTGAGCTACCAGCTAGCAGCAGACGTGCGAGTGAGACCCAATAAGCCGCAATCAAGAGCAAAATGACCAGATAATACCAGCCCAAATCACCAACATATAGAATCATAAAATAAATTAACAGTTGTTATTTTAAGCCACTAAGTTTTGGTGTAGTTTGAAATTCAGTAAAAGCTTTCCTTTCCATAAAGGAAATGGGATTTGTTTATTAGAGAAATATTTTATTTTTTTCAATATGGGTTTGGACTTGCTATTCCTGAAAAATTAATATTTGTCTTTGGGAGAGGTACATATGTTTATCCTTAGCATGTTATAGTCTAATAAAAGTGTCTGTAGTTTACATTAGTTCAATTGTCCAAAAGAAAATTCAGCCATGGAAAATATATCTCCTTTAACCAAAGAATAAGAAAACCAGAGACAACAATGTGGGCTTAGATTTCAACTGTGTCTCTGACCATCCTAAGGACCCTAGAAGCTCTTTTCCAAATGAATATTTCAGACTGGATGAATGTAGGAAGAAGGAGTTGGACACTGAGCAGGAACATTCCTTCAAGTGGGATGGCAATTCCTGAGAAAGGTGGTTGGAAATTATCGCCGAGTGAACCGAAGAAGAAAATGCTAGAAAGAGGGCAAGAACCACAGGGAAGAGCAAAATCAACTAGGATTTGGGAAATGCTCATTAAATTCACTTTGTGAATTATGTAGGTACCTTCTCTCTGGTACTCTGGGAAGTTCTATTTATCAGGTTTTAAACTATTTCCCCTTCTACCTTATAATTCCCTTTTGAAATTGTTACAAATGTATAATAAAACAAATTTTGTAGATTTTCCCAGCCTGGTATGGTAGCCTTGGAAAGACTTCTAAGAGCAGCTGGAAAATAATGTATGTCCCTGAAGAAGACTGAGTAGAGACAGACAGCTAGACTGAACTTTTTTTTCTACCCCTCCTCCACCAGACAGTACAGGAAGATGACATCTGAAAGAAGGTGGCAGGATGATATCTGGGTTTCAATACCTAGAAGCAGACAAAGGTGCCGAGGGTCAGGATTATGCAGAAGCTTAATAAACAAAATCTCTTTTGAGCAGGTTCTAGTTGTACATCTTTCTCTCCTGAAATAATCCCTATGAAATGATTCTTGGTTGCAAGATGGAGAAGTTAATGGAAACGAAATACTAAACCAGTATGCAGCTAATTTCATCTTCTGTTGAACTACCTTAAATAATGATCCCCACTTCTCCTGAAGCACAATTTTCTTTCTAGTTTTATAGTTATTTCTAAACACCTATTACACCCTCTGGGAGAGTGCAAGCCATTCAAAGGAAAGAGTCATATGCCAACTATCAATGAATACCCGTAAGCACCCAGAAATACACATTACTTTGGGTAGTTGTTCAACATTTTTTTGATTTACTTAAGAGATAAGCAAATAAATTTCTGAACAGTTACACAATCAACAAATACTTAAATAAGATGGATTAAATTAATGAGTAAAGTAATTCACTTCAAGAGTAAGGAGAACTATTGAGAAGACCTAGATATAGTGAATAAAATCTAGAAAAAAAACGAGGTAAGAGGTAGCTTATTAAAATAAGTTTGAAGCAATACTCTTAGTTAAGATGCCATTAGTTCAGAAAAGGATTAAACAGATATCTAGCTTAATAATTCATAGGCTTAAGAACTTTATTCACTTAAATAAGGGAAAAAAATCCACATTTAAAAACAATTTTTGAATATTTCTCCAATGTTAATTTAAAGGCATTCATGTGCATTTAATTTTCTACACTAAATATTTCCAAGACAAAGAACCGGAGACACAAAGTTATAAAGCAGATAATTCTAGACTATTTTAAAAGGACAGTAAAGGGATAGTTTCCTCAAAAATGTCAATTTAGTTCACTTTATTGAAATGTGATATTTTAATTCTCACTTTTCCTCCTCCTTGGACATTTTTGCTCCATCCTTCTTCATGCTTTGGGAAGAATCGAAGCATACCACAAGATTATTAAGAAGGGTTCTGAAAAATTCATGCCTCTAGATGAGAGGGGGAGAGAATCTTTCCAAGTCTCAATATTAATTCAGAATCTTAATTCTGAATCTGAATTAAGTCATTTAAAAATAAATACACAGCAGTCATTTTAGGTTCTCTCTAATAGTAACAAAAGCTAAATTATCTCTTTCAAACAATGCCTAAGCAAAATACAGAAATTGATTGGTGCTTATGTATTTCCCTGTCTCTCTAAAATTACAACTTCCCAAACCTTCTGATTTTGTCCCAGTAAGATAAATTCAAAGGCCCAGTTTCTTGCCTTTGGCATTAATTTGAGAGATGACTCAGATATCTTCTCAAACCTATATACCTTTCCAAAATGGCACAAAGCAGATTTAAATGGGTACAATTTCAAAGCTGAGCAAAAAAAGATTAAATATTCATACTACAGATTGAACATCTAAAGAGATTTTAGAGTAAGTTTCCTTTGAAAATTCTGCCCTTGAGAGACAATTCACTTTTCACCACGCATTTAAATTTTCATTTCATATTTGCTACTTTCATAGAGCATTCTGAAACTATTTTTCCTCTTGTGGTTGCACTTTGACACTAGATCTAATAGCAGAAACCACTTTTTTCCCCTTTTCTTAAACATGAGCACAATCTGAATGGGTTAATTTTATTTCTCTCCTGTTGCAGAAGTTCAGTCCAAATGTCTATAAACAGATTTCCAAATTATCTCTCTCATATTTAGATTCAAACAGTTCATCCATCACAAATACAGATTTGAAAATTATGTCCACAGATCCTTTAAAGAAGTGCACTACATTTCATTTTGAATGACTGCAATTTGTTGAAACAGCAAGCAGTAAAACTATACATGTCTGCATATACACTGAAAAATTATATAATCTGAAAATTCTATTTTACTAGCAATTTAGTAACACAATATACCACATTTCTACTGCTGGAACTACAGAATGTAGCCTTTCATAAAATGCTGAATTTTTCTGAAATAGTACTTTTAGATAATAGCTTTCAAATTTTGAAAAACAGTAGCTATAGTCTAACACCTAGCCCTTTGCTATGTAAGTAAAAACCACAATTTCCCCCAAAGTGGCTTTAATGAGATAAGCTAAGGTTGCAGCAAAAGAGTGCAAAGGAAAGAAACATGAAGAAAAACAAAATAGTAAAAGAGAGAAGTAAAAAATTCTCATGGCTTAATGGTATAAAAACTGTTCTGGATTTTCAACTCAGGTGTCCCTGGAGTTAGCATAGAACAAAGAAACAAAAATATTTTATATAAAAACATCTCTTATATTGGTGCTATGAAGTGAAAAACAGAGGTCACATGAGTAGAAACCATAACTTTGACCAATCAAAGAATCACAGACTACCTCACCTACATTAAAAAGTATATATTAAGCACACCACAGACTTGGAATTGTCTTGAGGTATCGGTGAAAGAAAGAACCATTTCAGGATGGTTTATGACAAACAAATTTCAATTAGCTTATATGAGTTATTTTGCACAGGAAAATCACATAGAAAAGCTGTAGCATTAAGAGTCAACAGTATCACCTACAGCAAAGATGCTCTGAAAAGTCAGATGTATAAGATTTATGTCCGTGTAGCTAGTGAGATAGAAAGGAAGAATTTATTTATTTATTTTAAATCTTTTTTATAATCGCATTTACAACAGCATGAGACTCAAGTGAAAGAACTAGAATTTATGCTGAGTTTCCTGAAGGATGTTTAGTGTATCCATGTCTCATACACATGGCCTTCAAACTTGTTTTTAGACATGGAACCACCTGTTCAAATGAAAAAGAAATAGATTAGCTCTGATCCCTAGAGCTGCCTTAGTATTAGATAATCTTTCAGTTTCAGACCATGTGCATCTTCAAAATAAAATCCCTAATTGAATTCTTACCAGAACAGGGGAGAAAAAGAAGGACAAGGGAAAAAAGAAAGAAAGGTGCTGTCAATCTGGTTTGGCATTGCCCCAGAGGACCTTAAATGTCTCTGGGGACAATCTAACACAGACCCCACTCTCAATTCCTTGTCCCACTCCTCCTCTCCACTCCAGATAATCACACCTGAAGCCACACTTGAGTCTTTGTTATAGCCTGGAATGGCAAAATCTCGGCAATCTTTATTTCTATTATCCACCTTGCTGGCCACAGCACCCTTTCCTGATAGCTCTGTCATTCCTCTCACTCCAGCATTTCTACCTTATAAAAACCTCTATTTCCCTCAAAATTTAAGCTTTCTTGAGGCATCACTGCCATGCCTACTCTGCAGAGACCTCATAAATCATTTAAACCAGTGTTTCCCAACCATTTGCATAGCATGATAGGAAAAGAATATTTTTATTTTAACATTTTAATTAATTTTAACATTTTATTTTAATATTTTAAATGCTCGAGGCTACTTATGCCACTGGAGATAACTAGCCTGAGAGTTCTGGCTGCTCTGGCCATGCTCAGCCCTTAGAGGGCTAAAAGGAACTTTATCTCAGCACATCAGTGTGCTGAAGCTACAGATGGCATTGTGAGTTTTTGAGGAGGAAAAATGTGGGAAATTCTGACTTAAACTATCCTTTGCCAATACCCTCAAATCTCTTACTCCTTATTCACCCAACCAATCTGCCCTCAGTGCTAGAATAATGTATTCAACTATGGACTTCCTCCACTCCCGAATATAAATTCTTCAGTGTTCTGGAGAAAAAATTCTCAGTAAGAGAGACTGGTACTAACACAGTGAGTGTCTTGGTCTCTATGTTGAGATAGGCTCTCAAGATCATCTGGCAATACTTTGGTGCTCTCCTAAGCAAATCCCTCTCCAGCTCCATATGACAGCATTTGAAACCTTTACCATTCTCCTAAAGATTTTAATCCTAACCCCTCAAAGACTTTTAGGTCCCCTTCACAGAGAAATAGAGGCCATTAAGTAGGTACTGTCTCAAGTCCTTACTCTCTCCCAGAGACACTGGTACCCAAATCCAGGAACTCCATCTTCTCTCAGGTTCCAGTGGAAGAGATACCCAAATGAGGCTAATGCCTCCTACCCTGATGTGGTTTGAATGTTTGGCCCCTCAAAATCTCATGGCGAAATTTGATCCCCAGTGTTGGAAGTGGGGCCAAGTGGAAAGTGTTTGGGTCATGGGAGCAGATCCCTCATGAATGGCTTGGTACCCTCCTGTGATAATGAATTCTTGTTTTATTAGTTCACACAAAAGCTGGTTGTTTAAAAGAGCCAGGCACCACCTCCTCCCTCTCTTGCTCCTTCTGTCACCATGTGACACACCTGCTCCCCCTTCACCTTCTGCCTTGATTGGAAGCTCCCTGAAATCCTCACCAGGAGCAGATGCCAGCATGATGCTTTTTGTATAACCTGCAAAACCATGCGCCAAATAAACTTCGTTTCTTTATAAATTACTCAGCTTCCGGTATTTCCTTTACGGCAATGCAGAATGAACTAACACACCCCCTCTCTCTAGATCCCACTTTCTCCAAATTTCTTGAGGATATTGTCCCATAAATTATCTACTTCCCTTCCTGTATTCAGACACATCCTGTCTGTCAGGTCTTTTTTAATCTGATATTTATTTTAAGAACTTTCTTAATTCTACATTTCCCTATTTCTCTCCATCCCACTATAGCCAAGCTTTGTGAAAGGAGCAGGTCACGTTTATTATCTTTTTCACCTCCCATTTATTCCTCAAATGGAAATGTTTCTGTCTCCCTCCAATTCACTGAATCTTCTGTCAAGATCACTAGTAGCCTACTAATTCCTTACTCCATTGGATGCCTTTCAGTCCTGACCTCCTAAACTGTAGCCTTTGAGACTCTTGGCTCACTTTATCAAACTCTCACCCCTCTTGACTAATGTGATACCATTTTTTTCTGCCTTTCCTTCTATTTCTCCAGATGCTCCTTTTCAAATTCTGTTGTGAGTCCCTCTTTTTTACTGCTACTCTCTTTTAAAAATTAATATGCTCCAGATTTTATTATGAGTCATCGATTTTTGCTTTAAATATTTTCTATGCTGTTCTCATATAACCTCCTAGGTGTAAAAGCTACCTATAGACACTTTCAAACCTTTACTTCTTTGTCTCCATCATTAGAATGCAAACACTTCAAGGGTAGAAAATTTTTTTGGATTCCTCATTGTATTTCCAGTATTTAGCACATATTATGTAATAATATATAATTGTGGGATGAATGAAGGAAGTTAACATCTATATTTTTATCCCAGACCTTACTTTTAAGCTCCAAGATGGTTAATCACACTGCCTACTCTACTTCCATTCAGATGTTCCACAGATGTCTCAAGTACATATTTCACCCAAACTTCATCACACTTCTCTATGTTCCTTATGGTGTTCAGATAAAAGCCAAGGTGATCACCCAGTATTCTTATCTTTGCATAGCTTTGTGGTTCTCTGCTCTAAAAATTAACAGCTTGAAAAGGAAAATTATATTGTAAGAATAATAATTCAGAATTTAGTGACTCATACAAATCTACACACGTACCTCTTGAAAATATATCCAGGGCTTATTAATCTTGTACTTTGACCATATATTCACACCTTCCTATATTTGAACATCTGGTTTTTAATCTTTTTGGAACTACAGTCATGTTTTCCCAACTCCCTTTCTTTCTTTCAAAAATAGATGAGCTGTCAGTTCCTTCCAGAGGCCTTCTTGGTTTTTGCTCTTCCCTCTCTAGTCTGGAATATGTCCAAATGCCACCTGTCCAAAACTCCTAAGGCTTGCCTTGCTCATAGAATGTATCATCTAGAAGAATTATCCGTTGATTCTTTGTTTTCTCCACTATTTAATGAGCTTCTAGAAGACAAGAAGTTTGTTCTGCTCTCTTATATATACTGTGTGTGTGTGTGTGTGTGTGTGTGTGTGTGTGTGTGTGTGTAATATATTTTCTTACATATACAGTACCTGGCACAAAACAATTAATAAATTTGGGTAAATCATGCTGGCAAGTTGAAGGTTTTGTTGATGGGATTGAGTAGAAAGATTAAATTATGCACAAGCAAATGGATCAATAGGTTAAACCATAAGCTTTCATTTGGAATACAATTTATTTGCTTATATTTACTGATCTTTCAAAAAGATCGTTAAATTCATCATCCTTAAACTTAATAAGCAGAAGCATAATGAAGCAAAGTTATTTAATTAAGTACTATAGTCACCTCAGATTTGGCAATTGGCCCACATAGTTCCCTAATGTGGCATAGTAGGTCTTCACCCACATTTTCCCTTGGCATTCTCCTTGTTTCTGCCTTTCCGTGTTCTCTCAGGCTTTCCACCTGGAGTGTGATCCTGGTGGCTAGAATTCTGGCAGCCACTATGGAGCCTTGAGAATAAGCAAGAGAAGCACAGAGACATCTGCACTGACATTTTTAAGCCACTAAACCAGCAACTACCTACTTCCACACTTCTCGTTACAGGAGAAAAATAAGTCATTATGTGTTTAAGTCACTATGACTAATAGTCATATTAGTTATATTAGTCATATTTTTAACTGGTAGAATAACCGAATACATTATATTATTTAACATGTTTTGAGATACACCTATTGCCTACATTCCTGCCTCCCCACATTCTTACTGCATCCTCTTAACATCCACACTGACAGCACAGCACACACATGCACACGCATACCCCATTCATCAGTTAACCAAAGCCTGAAATTCCACAATTTGAAACTTATTTTTTTAATGTAAATCTCTAATCCCTTTTAAAATATAAATGACTTTAGAATTAGTAGCACTTAAACTTTAGACATTCATCCCTCAACAAACTTTTATAGCTTGTTTATTATGTTTCCTGGCACTCTGCCAGGGACCTAAAAGTAAAGAAGACACAATCATTTCCTCAGAGAACTTATACTGCAATGATAAAGTCATTTCCAAAACCTAACATTAAAATAGAGTCTAGGTGCCTGGAAAGAAATGTGAGTTTGTGTTATTGAGGCACAAAGAAGATAAACCAAATTCATTATGGCAAGGGAAAGTTCACAGAGGAACTTCTTCGGTTGAGTGACCAGGATAAGTAAGAGCTAGAGTGCTGTTTGCATGTGTTGGGTAGGGGTAGCGGGGCGCAGGGAAAGGATAAGATGGAAGACGTCAGCAGAGGGAATGGTCTAGCCCTACTGACACAAAGGGTACTCATAAGGGTCTTACAGGAGAGAAAAGGAGGAATGTTGTGTACAATTTTATGACTTTAAACTTTATGGTGGAAGTTAGCCATGAAGAGTACTAATACATGTTATAACATGATTAGATTTGTATGTTCGAAAGATTATATTTTCCAGTAATGTGTTTGTAGAAAGAAATACAAAACAACAAGGCAGGAGACAAGAAGTACAAAGCAGGTTATCTCAGAAATCCAAGTAAAACGTGATCAAGGCCTATGGCAGTAGCAGAGGCCATACCAACCAGTGCAATTGGTAAAGTTGGTGAGAAGGTGACGATTAAAAAACACTGTGTGATCATATGGCCAGGACTTGATAACCAACCGTATTTGAAGAGCGAACAGGCAGAGGGGTTGGGAATGCTGCCTAGGTTCCTCTCTTGAACAATAACATTTATAATTACCCATTCTAAAGTTTTAGTAGATGCCAAACAAGTGGAAAAGTTGATATTTGAAAATAAGCCTCTGTGACTCCAAAGTCTGATGATAGTAACCATCACTGCCTCCCAACAGCAATCCGCTGACATTCCCATAGACCAAAATTGGGAAAAAGAATTCCAGTGATGACTAACAGAATAAATTCACCTAATTCATTTTTTCATTTTTGTGTATTCTATACAAGGACAAAATCTTAACATAAAATTTTTCACTCTATTTCCAAAATCTTTTCAACTCACTATGTGTGAAAACATTTTCTGATGGAGATATTAGAGGTTTGTATATAGTGTATGGTCAGATCAATGTTGTAAAAATCCCATAACAAGGACTTAGATATGCCAGAATGGGGTTAAATATAAGTGATCAGTTTCAAAATGCTCTTCTGAAAAATAATAGATATGCTGGTGCCAGTGATGTTTGTGTTCTCACTTCTTTCCCTTCCCTCATCCAGTCTGAATTTCCAGTCATTAGTCACTGTGGAATGTGGGATTCTCTCAAATGAGGTTTCAACCTGACACCATCACCATTTCATCTTTCCATAGCTGAAATAATTTGAGGCCTTCATACAATAACCAACATTAGAGATGTGTAAATAATCTGCCACAGGCCATCAGTATTACGATTGTTTGTCTAAAAATGCCCTTAGGTCAGCTAGCAGGATGCTGTTCTTCTAACCTCTTCCCATTCTGGTTTTTGTTTTTTGCCATTTGCCAACTTCTCACAGGATGTGAATTTGACCGCAACATTACAGAAACTGTGAAGGACTTTTTAGAATTAATCAAAACTATATAGCGCAGTCCGTATTTCATTCATCCTAATTCTCAAACGAAGTCTGTTGATGATGTTTATGAAAGATGTCCACAGGTTTATTAATGATTCCTTGCTCCCCAAAAGATGACTTCTCAGTCATAAAAACATGGCTTAATTTTTTTTTTTAATTTTTCCTCAGAGTAGCATGACTTATAAGAAAGGAGCAGCTGGTTCATGCCAAGAATAATGGAGGGAATACTTGCCTGTCTAAATTTGCTAATCTCCTGAAATATCAAATATTTGAAACTGCTTCAGCTGATCCCCAATCCATCATACCCATGCAGACAAAATCACTGACATTGAAAATTATAATCCTGTGCTATCTTATAATGCATATTTTGTTCACTAGACTGATAATGAGTTCTTTTTAAAAGTACCACTGATTCAGCCACAAGTCACTGGCTGTCAAAAAATGGCAGATTGCTCTTCTGATAAAGTGACAGTATGAAATACATCTTTGCACACAGACTGCTTTTTAAATTGTAGCACTCACACCTAAGGAAGCAACACCATTAATTGGAAAATGTCTTAAGAACGATCACAGTGTGTTGTAACAATACAGTAACCAGTTATGTTTTTTGGACAAGAGAAATAAAAGAAAATGATGTTAATTTTCTATTCAGTCCAAACAAACCACTAAGTACTCTTTAAATGGCCAGATTTTTTTTCCAGTCTGACTATAGCAGAAATGCTGCCATTCTGAAACTTTCTCTACTTTAGTAATATTTTTTATAAAGTTCTCTTACTTCAGTTCTAACACATTATTGTATTCTTACATTGAATTACTTAAAGATAATAATTATCACTCTTCCAAAAATGCCTTGAGGCCTATACTACTTGGAAGGAGAATGAGAGTTTGATTCCCTTTGGGCAGGAGAGGGCTAGAATTTTTTCTAGTTGGACTCACCAAACTGCATGTCCTATATGACAGTCTCCTGCTATAAAGGTCTAGATTCAGACTCTTTCTTCCAGATTATCTGTTTGGTTTTCTCATCAGTCCCAGAGGAGGAACACTAGATGTTTTATTCTGAAAGTCAAATTTAAGTTGAAACAGAGAGAAATAAGGAGGATGGTAACCCCTACCTCCCCAGTCAGACCAGCTGAATATGCCCTAGAAGTCATTGAAAGGTTACTGTTGTAGCCAAATAACTTCACAACTTCCTGTTTAATCATTTCCAACTGCAATGCTTTAGCACTTAACCAATTCTAGTTTGAAAGCAGCCTTATCCTCCTGCCAAAGAAAGCTGGACATGTAGAGGTATCTAACTGGAAAATCAATTTCGGTGAGGATTGCTAAATAACACATAGTTTGTGTATTTGTCACAGTGGAAATACAACTAAAAACTCATGCACATATATTGAAATACAGACATCCTCATTTTTAAAATACAGGTATTAAATGTGTTTTAAGGCCAGGCATGGTGGCTCACACCTATAATCCCAGCACTTTGGGAGACCAAGGTGGGAGGATCATTCGAGGCCAGGCAACATAGTGAGACCCCATCTCTACAAAAAATGAAAAAAAAAAAAAATTAGCTAAGCATGGTGGTGCACGCCCACCTACTCAGGAGGCTGAGGCAAGAGGATCACTTAAGCCCAGGAGTTCAAGGCTGCAGTAATCTATGATCAGCCACTGCATTCCAGCCTGGGCAACAGAGAGAAACCCTGTCTCAAAGGGAAAAAAAAATGTATTCTAGTTACAACAGTTTCTTTGTTTTGACATTTTTAACTCGTCATTTTTAATTTGATGCTAGAATCCTCTAGTCCTTCATAAAGACAAAGATTACATATGGAATGCCCTCCCAATGTTTTCCTACGGCATTAAAAATGAAGATGATCAGGATTAAAGTTTATATCTCCTGAATTTCATCTTGTGGTGAAGTCATGGCTAATAGCAAACATTGCTTCTCCCCCAACCCAGTGCCTCCTGATCACTCAAGGACTTAGTACGGTGTCCAGTTTAAGACAAAAGGGAATTAGAACATTTATTCAGAACCCAAATGAATGTGTCAAGTTAGGTTTTTGCTAAGTGAGCATATCCCTTTCAATGCATGCATCATTTATTGATCAGCCCAACAGGCAAGTGCCCATGTCAGATCCTGTAGAGGCAATAAAATTGAAAATGCATATGGGAACTTAGATTTAGCAGGGAAATACCCAAATATTCAAATAACTTTAAGAAAATGAGGGTCAACCTTCTGCTCTCAACTAAAATGTTACTTCTCCAGAAAAGCTCCTCTCTTCCTAAAACTAAGTAGTTCACTCTTGTTAGCTTTTCTCTCAACATACCTTTGTTTTCCTTAATAACACTTTCCATAATATATGATTATATATTCACTTCATAATAATTTGTTCCATATGTTTCCCCGATTTAATTGTAAGTTCCAAGAAGACACAATTTTTTTTTCTTTTTATCACCATTTCTTAGAACTTAACACAATGACTGGTACTCTCAAAATAAATGAAGTGCAATTATTGACCTGAGGAGTCTTGGGAAGATTTCATAGAGGAAGAGGAATTTACATAACTAGGATTTCAATATTTAAAATGGAAGTAAAAGAATGTATCCCCACTGACTAAAGGAAAAATGTAAGCAAAAACAGAAAAGGAGGAAGGTGCAAGGCATGTTTTGGGAATAGGTTAGATTCAAATACATGGTTTATGAGAAGGGGAGTAAAAAATAAATCTAAAGAGGGGTAAAGGATTATTTGTAGATTCTGGTTGACACACTAAGAATTTGGGCACTTGATTTTATAATGGTTACTCCTAAAGTTTTTGATCCTATGTAAAACTCTGTTTTCTCATTTCAAAAATAGAAATAGGGGCCAAGATGGCAGTCTAGAAGCAGACCGCATATGCCACTGTCATGGACAGGATCGAAAGTGGAGAGTAGATATTCAGCTTCTGATTATCTAAGAGAGAGCACTGGGAATCAATGATGAGCTCCAAAAGTGAGGGAGAGGGAAGTGGGACCAGCCACTTTGCAAGATTGGAGGTACCCAAGGAAGGCATCCACACATGGTGAAGGGATGGAGGAGAGAACCCTGGGTCTCCATACTTCCCTCAGGAGCACTGCAGTCAGAGCTGTGGGAGAACCCCTCCAGCACAGCAGGGCTCTGAACTGACACAAGGAGCTGACAGAAGACTGTGCAGCAGCATTGCTATAGAGAGAAGGCACAAGGGTGTCCTCCTGGCCTCTGAACTTTAGGACTTGAGGTTAGAACCATTTTGAGGTCCCAGCCCCAGAGCACTGCATCTACCAGGGTCAGATCCACTGCTGCCACCTCACATTGCCCTTGCTGAGCTGGGAAGGGAACAGGGAGGCCAGGCACTCACACATGCTCCATGGGTAGATGTTACACATCCACACCACTGCTGGGGTACCCAGATAGAGCAAGCACCTATGGACCAGGTGCCCACTGCCACTGCCTTGGTGGCACCACCCAGCCACAGCAATCGCAGGACCTGGGAGGAGAAAGTGTCCACAGCCCCAGGTGCCTGCCCCAGGTGACATCTGGGTAGTGCAGCCACTGCCACCATCACCTGGGTACATTGCCACTGACAGACCTAGGGTGAACACTCACACAACTGCATGCTGAGCACCTGCCATGTGCCCACCATACACACCAACTGCCTATGACAATAACCGAGAAATGGAGATAGAAGAGAACAACAGTGTTAAAGGCTCACAGTGCATCTACCCCTCTCCTTCCTGGTCAGTATTCTGGAGTAGGACTCAAGGATGCCATCCAGGGGCCTCTCCATTGCTTCACCGAGCAACGTATTTCCCACCAGAGGAGAACAGGTGTATCACAAAGGTATCTGTTTTGAGATGAGAGAAGAGGTTCCAGATGAGAAGGAACCAACATAAGAAATCTGAATTTAAAAAAAAAAAAAAAAGGCTGTTTTGATACCCTCAAAGGATCACAATAGTTTTCTAGGAATGGACTCCAACCAAAAGAAAATTATTATTAAAATGTCAGATATGGAATTCAGAATATGGATGGCAAATAAGAGCAAGGGGATTGATGAGAAAGTTAAAAACCAACACAAAGAAACAAAAAAAAAATAGGAAATGAATGAAAATTTTACTAAAGAGATAGATAACATAATAAAAAATACAACAGAACTTCTAGAAATTAAAGAGTCATTTAGGGAATTTCAAAATACAAGAGAAAGTTTTAACAATAGACTAGACCAAGCAGAAGAAAGACTATCAGAGCTTGAAGACAAGGCTTTCAAATTAACACAGTCAGTCAAAAATATAGAAACAAGAATAAAGAAGAATGAATAATCCCTTTGAGAAATATGGGACTTTATAAAGTGAACAAATATAAAAATCATATGTATCCCTAAGGGAGAAGAAAAAGAAAAAAGCATGGAAAATCTATTTGAGGGAATAACTGGGAAAAACTTCCTTGATATCACTGAAAATTTGGACATCCAGATATAAGTTCATTGAACACCTGGAAGATTCATGGCAAATAGGACATTACCAAGGCACACAGTCATCAGTCCGGCCAAAGTGAAGAAGAAAATCCTATAAGCTGAGAGATGAAAGCATCAAGTAACATGTGAAGGAAAACCTATCAGACCAATGCTAGACTTCTCAGCAGAAAATTTAAGAGCCAGAGAAGTTTTGGCCCCACTTTTAGTCTTCTGAAACAGAATAACTGACAACCAAGAACTCTGTATCCTGCAAAACTAAGTTTCATAAACGAAGGAGAAATAAAGTCTTTCCCAGGCAAGGAAACACTAAGGGAATTTGTCACCATTAGACCTGCCCTGCAAGAAATGCTCAAAAGTGCTCTATATGTGGAAAAGGAAAATCAATACTCACCAGTATAAAAACCCAAAAGTTAAAACTTACAGCTATTATAAAATAGTAAAACAAGGAAGAAAACAAAACAACTAGGAAAAAATCAACATGATGAACAGAACAGTATCTCACATATCAATTCTAACATTGAATGTAAATGGTCTTAATGCCTAACTTAAAAGATTTAGATTGGCTGAATGGGGGGGGCGGAACTCAAGCATATGCTAGAAACCCATATAACTGGCAAAGATTCTCAAGATAAAGGAGTGGAAAAATTATTCCATGCAAATGGAAACCAAAAGCAAGTTAGTTTCATATCCCCAGATAAAATAGACTTTAAATCAACCAATAAAGGGGTCAATTCAACAAGAAGATATAGAAATCTTAAATATATATGCATCTAACACAGGAGCTCCAAGAATCATAAAATAAATTCTACTAGATTCAAGGAAAAAAATAAACAATAACATCATAATAGCTGGAAAGTTCAACACTCCACTGACAGAATTAGACAGACCATTGAGGCAGAAAATCAACAAAGAAACACTGGATTTAAATGGCACTCTAATGACATTATGACCTCAAATGAATGTAAGAGACATTTACAGAACATTCCACTCAAAAACTACAGAATATACATTCTTCACATCAGCACATGGAACATTTTCCAAGATAGATAATATGTTAGGCCACAAAAGAAATCACAGCAAATTTAGAAAAATCAAAATCATACCATGTATCTTCTCATCCCACATTGGAATAAAACTAGAAGTCAATTCCAAGTAGAGCTCTCAAAACTATACAAATACATGAAAATTAAATAACCTGCTGCTGAACGATCCTTGGGTCAATGATGAAATACAGATAGAAATCAAAAAATATACCTAACTGAACAACAAAGCTGACACAAGCTCTCAAAATCTCTGGGATACAGAAAAAGCAGTGCTAAGAGGGAATTTCATAACCTTAAATGTCTACACCAAAAAGACAGAAAGATAAATTAACAATCACACCTAAAGGAACTAGAAAAATAAGAACAAACCATACAAAAAACTAGCAGAAGAAAAGAAATAATAAAGCCCAGGGCAGAACTAAATAAAACAAGAAAACAATACAAAGGATCAACAAAACAAAAACTTGGTTCTTTGAAAAGATAAGCACAATTGATAGATCGCAAGCTACAATAACCAGAAAAAGAATAAAAAGGATTCAAATATGCTCAATCAGAAATGAAAAAGTAGACATTACAACTGATACCACAGAAATACAAATATTATTCGAGACTACTATGAAAACTTCTACATACACAAACTAGAAAATCTAGAGGAAATGGATTAGTTTTCGGAAACACACAACCTCCCAAACTTAAATCAGGAAGAAATAGAAATCCTGAACAGGCCAATAATGAGTAGTGAGATTAAAACAGTGATAAAAATTTTCACAACAACAACAAAAATGCCCAGGACCATATAAATTCACAGCTGAATTGAACCAGACCTACAAAGAATTAGCACTAGTCCTATTAAAACTTTTCCATAACATTGAGAAGGAGGGAATCCTCCCAAACTCATTCTACAAAGCTAGTATCACCTTGATAACAAAAACAGGAAAGGATACAACAAAAAAAGAAAACTACAGACCAATACCCTTCATGAACATACACTTTAAAGTCCTTAACAAAATACTATCAAACAAAATCCAGTACCTCATCAAAAAGATAATTCATCATGATCAAACGAGTTGCATCCCAGAGATGTAAGGATGGTTCAATATATACAAATCAGTAAATGTGATTCATATTAAAAGAACTAAAAACAAAAGCCACGTGATTGCCTCAATAGATGCAGAAAAAGCATTCAATAAAATCCAGCACCCCTGTACAATAAATACCTTTAACAAAGTAGGCATAGAAGGAACATCCTCAAAATAATAAAAACCATATATAACAAACCCACATCCAGCAACATACTGAATGGGAAAAAGTTGAAAGCATTCACCCTAAGCACTGTAACAAGACAAGGATGCCAACTGTCACCACATCTATTCAACATAGTATTGGAAGTCCTAGCCAGAGTACTCAGGCCATAGAAAGAAATAAAGGGCATCCAAATTACAAAAACGGAGGTCAACCTATCCCATTTGGTGTATGACATGATCTTATATCTAGAAAACCCTAAAGACTCCACCAGAAGACTCTTAAAATTGATAAATAAATTCAGTAAAGTCTCAGATTACAAAATTAATGTTCATGAATCAGTATCATTACTATATCCTAACCATAGTCAACTTGAGAATCAAATAGAGAACTCAATACCATTTATAATTGCTGCAAAGAAAATAAAATACCTAGGAATATACTTAACCAAGAAGGTGAAAGATCCCTTCAAGGACAACTATAAAACACTGAAGA
Source organism: Indri indri (assembly GCA_004363605.1). Classification (NCBI taxonomy): domain Eukaryota; kingdom Metazoa; phylum Chordata; class Mammalia; order Primates; family Indriidae; genus Indri; species Indri indri. Next base: position 34,198 of record RJWJ010006720.1, on the reverse strand, counting down.
AAAAAACCATAGATGACACAAACAAATGGAAAAATATCCCATGCTAATAGATTGGAAGAATCAATACTATTAAAATGTTCATACTGCCTACAGTGATTTATAGATTCAGTGCAATTCCCATCAGAATACCACTGTCATTTTCACAGATCTAGAAAAAACAATCCTAAACTTCATGTGAAACTACAAAGAACTTGAATAGCCAAAGCAATCCTAAGTAAAAAAAAAAAAAAAAAAAAAAAAAAAAAAAAAAAAAAAAAAAATCTGAAGGTATCACATTACCTGCCTTCAAATTATACTACAAGGCTATAGTAATCAAAACAAAAAGATACTGCTATAAAGGCAGATACATATACTGATGGAACAGAATAGAAAACCCATAAATGAAACTGTATAGCTACAACCAACTGATTTCAACAAAGCAGACAAAAGTATACACTGGGGAAAGGACATTCTATTCAATAAATGGTTCTGGGAAAATTGGATAGCCACATGCAGAAGAAAAAATAGGATCCCTATCTCTCATCATATACAAAAATTAACTCAAGTTGGATTAAAGACTTAAATGTATGACCTATGACCATAAAAAATTCTAGAAGAAAATGTAGAAAAAACTCATCTGGACATTAGCCTAGGGAAGGAATTTATGACTAAGACCCCAAAAGCAAAGACAACAACGACAAAAATAAATAAATGGGACTTAATTAAACTAGAAAGTTTCTGCACAGCAAAGGAAATAATCAACAGAGTAAATAGACAACCTACAGAATGGGAGAAAATATTTGCAAACTGTACATCCATCAAAGGACTAACAAATCAGCAAGGAAAAAAAAAAAAACAGAAAACCCTGTCAAAAGTGGGCTAATGCCATGAACAGATTTTTTTCAGAAGAAGACAGACAAATGGCCAACAAACATATGACAAAATGTTCAACATCAGTAATCATCAGGGAAATGTAAATTAAAACCGCAATGAAGTAACGCCTTACCCCTGTCAGAGTAACTGTTATTAATAAGTCAATAAACAATAAATGTTGATGCAGATGCAGTGAAAAGAGAACGCTTATACACTGTCAGTGGAAATGTAAACTAGTACAACCTCTACGGGAAACAGTATGGAGATTCCTCAAAAACTGAAAGTAGACTTACCATTCGATCCAGCAATCTCACTGCCCAAGGAAAAAGAAGTCATTTTACAAAAAAGACAGTTGCACTCAAATGTTTATTGCAGCACAATTCACAATCGCAAAGATATGGAATCAACCCAAGTGCACACCAACTGATGAATGGATAAAGAAAATGTGATATATGTATGTGTACATATGTGTGTGTGTGTGTGTGCGTGTGTGTGTACATCATGGAATACTACTCAGAAATTCCTTAAATAAATAGAAATGAAATCATATCTTTTGCAGCAACTCGGACAAAACTGAAGATCATTATCCTAAGTGAAGTATCTTAGGAATGGAAAACCTAATACCAAATGTTTGCAATTATAAGTTGGAGCTGAACTAGGGGTGACTTATAGTCATAAGTAGTGTAACAGACATTAGAAACTAAGAAGGGGGAGGTTGAGAGGGAGATGAAGTATAAAATTCTACCTATCAGGTAAAATGTACACTATTCTGGTGAAGGTACACTGCAAGCCCTGGCTTCAGCTTTATACAATTCATCTATCTAACAGAAAACACTTGTACCACCTAAATCTACTTAAATAAACATAAAAAAAAATTGTTGAATGAAAAGCTAAAATCATTTTTAATGCTATTTAAAAAAAGAATCTTACGGCATACTTTTTGTATACTAAATTTGTATCCAACTTCCCTTACCATTCATTATTTACAACTATTCATTCTCTTTATCCTGTGTGTGATGTTTATTGCTGTAAGTACTTAAAAATATTTTTTGAATTGGATAAGGGGGCAAAATAAATATATATTAATGAATATATAGATGAATAGTTAAATAGATTCATAAATGAACTAGTAAATAAATATAATATGCCATATTTGCCTTTATATAGCTACTTACCAAATGGTAAATTTTAATTTTAATATATTTGGATCTTAATTATTCCACAAAACCCGTACAAATCTCTAAAAGCGCCATTGTCCTTAGCAAACTGAAAACTTCTTCAATAGGAAAATTTTCAAAAATGATGCCACCAACAAGAATAAAATTTGTCTGATATTCCTTAGGACACAAAATGAGATGTCAATTTTGTCTTCAAAGGAAGAAGTTCCCTGTGTTTTTGGTTGATGCCAGCCAAACTGCAACAAATCACAGCATTGGCAAATCAATCTAACATCTGTGCCTTATTAAGATTATGATAAAAGTATATACACACCAATATATAAAAGACCACTTTGTTCAGAATGGGGACACCACAGTTTTATAGGAATAATCCACTTGGATTTGTATTAGTAAAAGTCTTGATCCAGCTTAAACTCTGAATCTCAGCATCAAACTTCTTATATGCATTTTCTCACCCTCCTCTAAAAGAAGTTAAAATACCTCTATTTCTATTTGAATTAGAAAAACAAAAATAATGGCCTTTCATGAGATCTAGTGTGTAAAGAACTGATTAGTAAGAACAGCATGTTTGTCATCACTAGCACTGTATTTGAAATCTGTAAAATTTATCCAGACTTTTTTATTCAGAAAATGTTTATTGAGCAACCACCATGTACCGTGTCCTATGCCAGATGCTGGGGATATAGTGATAAATCAGACAAAGTGTCTTGTCCTCTTGGATCTTACATTCTACTAAGGTAAAGCAGTAACAGTACAGTGCAGTAACAAAAATACAAAAAGTACAGGCAGTAACAAAAATAATTGCAGATAGTGATAAGGATTCTAAAGAAAATAAAGCAGAGTAATATGATTTTATTAAATAGTGTGTTCAATCAAGGAAATCCTCTAAGTGCTTGAAACAAAGATAATGAATTGGTGGAAAGGCTGAACAGTCAAATAGGACAGTGAGACTTCCCAGAGATTAGCAAGAGCAGAATGTCATTACCACTTCTGCATTGGAGGGACAAAGGAAGGAGGTCAAGTTACTAGATTCTAAGGACTGGGGTCATCTGGAGGAAGCTGGAACCACAATGCACCTGAAGGAGGAAGCTGGAGCCATAGCGAAACACAGGCACTGTTGGAGACAACACTCCAGACAGAGAAGGGGAGAGGAATCCCTTTCATCCTGGCATCAGTTCCACCCACTGGCCAAATGAATCAGGAAGCCTGCTGACAGCACCAGCCTGTATGACGCAGCCTGCAGTAGTCAGCCCCACTGTCACACAGCCCAGCAGGGGACGGACAAGGAACAGATCTGAGGTCAAACAAGCCAAAGAAAGAGTGACCAGGGAGCAGAGAAGCTATTTTAAATAGACATCAGGGATGGTCATACTGAGAGGTGACACTGGAGCAGGGACATGAAGATGAGAGGGAGGGAGTTACAGGGAGATTTGAGGAGAACATTCCAGACAGAGAAACAGCAAATATAAAGGCCTTGAGAGTCCTAAAGACTTTGGTAATTTGAGAAACGACATAAAAACTACATGCGAAGGAGTGATGGAAGATATGGCCAGATAGTTGTCAGGAAACAGCACATTGTAGGGTTTTGTGGGTCGAGGTAAGGAACTTGGCTTGTATTGTTATTGTATTACGCATTAATTTTGACTTATCTCCTCTATTTGCAAAACAGGCTTTGTGGAAAGTGAGCGTAATACAGCTTACTAAAACTTGCCTGCCAACCTCAGGGAGAAATGTCTTAATTCTGATCTTGTAAGAACAGTGTTGTAGAGCTAGAGCAAAGTTCTTCAGCTGTATCCCTTGCCGTGTCCCCACCCCAACTTCAATGTACACATATTCAAATTAACTCAGAGGAGAACTTGTGAGCAAGGACCAAAATAAACAGAACTCAAGTTCCACTATCACACCTTTCCTCCCATATGAACATGGAGAAAATTCTATCAACTTCAAGTTTCAAACTTGGCTGCTGATCCAAGCCCTGGCATTGTTATTTTCTCCTGACTCTTTCCAAGCACCACATATAAGAAATCTCTATGCCTTGGTTCTATTACTTCATTTTTTTATATGAAAATGGTGAGTTAAAAAAAAGTAAGCTATTAATGAGGAATTGGAGTTGTCTCCGGAAATGGTCTCTTGCAACATATAATATTGCCATTACATTGTTAATGACTTTAGGAACTATAAATTTTTTTACAGTATAGACTCACTGTCTTCACTATTTTCTGCTTATAAACAAAAATGTTTTCAAACCAATTAATGATTATGGATAACATTTTCTCTTTAAAATTTTATGGGGAAATAAAAACAAATGACAACAAGAAAAAATTTTTTAACCAAAAATGATTTAGGGGACAGGTGCGGTGGCTCATGCCTGTAATCCTAGCACTCTGGGAGGCCAAGGCAGGAGGATTGCTTGAGGTCAAGAGTTCAAGACCAGCCTGAGCAAGAGCAAGACACTGTCTCTACTAAAAATGGAAAAAAAATTAGCCAAGCAACTAAAAATAGAAATAAAAATTTAGCTGGGTGGTGACACATGCCTGTAGTCCCAGCTACTCAGGAGGCTGAGGCAGGAGGATCCCTTGAGCCCAGGAGTTTAGGTTGCTGTGAGCTAGGCTGACGCCACAGCACTGTACCCAGAGCAACAGAGCAAGACTCTGTCTCAAAAAAAGAGAAAGTAAAAAAAATGTTTTAGGGAACACTGCATGAACGCTTAAATTAAGGCATATCAGGTATTCATCTGTTCAGAAAGTAGTTGTTCATAAGTACCTGCCATGTGCAAAGCAGTGTGGCAAGTATTGAGGATCCAACTGGGATATGGTACCAGACCTGCTCCTTGACCTTCTAGTGATTAATGATTAGTGACCACATCATTGTAGTTCCCGTTGCAGATAAAACAATGCCTTGCACATAGTAGGTACTAAACAACTGTCTGTCAAATGAATGAATGAGTGATTCCTTTTCATACGTTAATGTCTTTAACAGTTAACTTCTAATAGCCAGAAAAGTACCTGTTAAAACATCAAGCAAGTACGTTTAAATAGAAAACTGACTTTATTCAGTTAAACTATAATTGTTAAAAGTGAGAGCTGAAGTGGTATGTGAAAAACGGTACATCACTGAGAAAAAGATATAGAAACATTTAAAAATTAAACCTTTGAGTAAAGATTTGGAAAAGAAAAAAAAGAGAGAAGGAGTGGCAATTCCTGGGGGAAAACAGTACAACCAAGGGCATTGTAATAATCCAGTTGCTAAGACCCTTACATAAAATACTGCCCTTTTAAACTGTGTAATTTAATGTGGAAGCAAAGTAGCATAGCATACAGATTAGAAAGGATAATGTCAGTTATTTCCAACATTTCTCTCGAAAATCATACCCAAAGTTCACTTAATGAGAACGTGTAAGATGTGTGAATGTGCTGAAGATCCAATGTTTTCTAGATAGTAATATAATGTTTCCTCATTTTCCCACCTCTTATGGTCTTTAATACATGTAAAAATTGTCTATCATCATAGATTGATAGGGATGTAGTCAGAGATAGAGTGAAAATTGCCTTTTATTCTCTACTATATGATCAGGAAGCTAATTAATCTAACAGTAACCTTTGAATGTCTTAAAACCTGAAATTCTCTAAATATTTGATGATCCAAATATTAAAACATTACATTGTTTGAAGAACCAAACCAGGATTAATGAAAGAAGAACCAAATAAGAAGAACCTTGTGCTAGATACTGGAGAATATTATATAGAAATAATATCTAAACAAAAATGATGAAGAATTCAATTTCTGTCATTTCGCATAATTAATATATAAGCTAAAATTTTTTTTTTAACTCTCAAGAGAGAAATATTCTACCAAATCTGGCCAAAGATCTGCTTATTTAAGGAAATAAAAGGAATTCATTGTATCCAGATTTAGGATAAATCTGTGACTGCAAGCAGAGGCATCTGTTGTTACTAGCATTTTCTGTGTATGTGTGAATATGAATTGAATATGAATTTTATTTTCATAAGTTTCTTTTTTTCATCTGATTTCAAAATTCAAAAGTTTTGGTGAGATTTAAAGGAAAATAGCCCTCCCCAAACTCTAAAAATATACTGTTTATTTGAACTGGAAAGCAGTGTAAATGCTGAGAAATGATGTGCTTCTGTGCTTATTCAACCCAGTGACTCTGAGTTTTAATAAAGTAATACAACAGTTTCATGTTTATGAGAAACCAAAGACCACTATAGCCTTTTGAAAGCAGGAATATACCAAGTGATTCTGAAGCATCTGCAGGCCCAGCAGGATAGAATGGGGTCAGGAATCAGAAAAGCAAGGGAAATATTTCTTCCCTTAAAATTAAATGAGCATATATCCCCCCCAAAATAGCTGCTGTGATGATTATCACCATTGAAGTCCAGGCTTTTAACCTGGATTTAGCTTCCCTCTCTCTCAGGCTGAGGACTTGCCGCAGTAGGTGTCTCTACAGCTAAGGCTTTGGCAGAGTGGTGAAGAGTGCTGACTCTGCAGTCACTGCCCCTTCCCAGCTGTGCGACCCTGGGCAAGTGGTTCAGCTTTGCAAACTTCATAAATCTAATGACATAGTGAGGGTTGATCTCCCCACTCCTGAGGGTTTTTCTCAGGTCCAGCGACTCCTTGTACTGGACTCTCTCCATGTTCTACTCACTCTACTCTGCCTCTTGGGAAAGACTTCTCTGATTAATAAATTTAGAAAGAAAGAATAGCTGTTCACATTCATCTCTAAGAAGCAAGCATGTTCACAGAAATCATAAAGAACAAAGATATGTTCTGCTCTTCCACGCCCTAAATCTTACTTGGGGAGGCCTGTTCTAGTTCAGCATTGTCATGGTTGGTGGGTAAGACTTAAAGGTAATCCGTGTTCTTCTAAAATGGCCTCTATTAATAATTAGGTGATACTTATCCCTGTATTTTTCTCTTTTATTTTGTTCTTCAACAGGTTTAGAAATCTGATGGGGAGGAAGAGTACTATGTACTGGGTGCCCCTTTGGAAATCCCAATAATTACTATGATTATTATTACTAATTATCATTTGTCATCACTGATGTAGGAAAGGATTAAAAATATTAGGTACTCTCCGTCACCACTCCTTAGGATTTCATTAATATCTATTGGATAAATTATAAAATATTGGAACTGGATGGAGCCTTAAAGACCATCGAATCTAATGCCATCTTTATACAAATAGGAACTTTAGTCCTTAAGGTTACCCCAGTCCTATAGATAGCCAGAGGCAGAAACAACCCCCACCAGGTTCCGAATTCCCCAGACTCCCAGTCTAGTGTTCTTCCTACCACTCCATGCCCACCTTTGCACGGCTCTAAATCAGCAATTCATTCTCACTTGTTTTGCATTCTAAGTAATAAGTTTCTCTTTTATCCTCATTTCAGAGCTGGGGTTTTGGATAGAAACTAACCACCTTAGAAATAAGCAGGGAAGCAGGGAGACCATTCGGAAACTTACGAAGGAGCTTAGTTCACTCAACTTGACTCAGGACGGGAAGTACTGTTAGTATATTCAATTAGTTAGTTTATTATAGTTTCTCAAGACAAGGTCATCAATCACCCACGTTCTATTGTACTTCTCAAATCTCTCCCCATTTTCCCAGGTGCCAATCTGTAATATTCCTACATTATTCATTCCTCAAAGTCAATGTTTCTCATGTAGTATTCAGACAGACAGCATTAAAATCTCCAAATACCCTTATTAAAAAGGATTTCTGAGTTCACTTAGTCTACTGAACCAAAATTTTTAGGAATGTAGCTCGGGACTCTATTTTTAACAAAGACATTATGTAATTCTTATGATTCATAAAATTTTCTCTATGTTAACACATTGGAGTCTACTTTAAAATGCAAATATAAAGTAGAAGAGGTAACACATTGATTCTGCTATTATTATCTGCTAGCAATTCAATTCAGTTTGTTGAATTACACTGAGTTGTACTGACTATCAGATTATTGAGATTTATTTCTGTCTTTTTTGTGTCTCAATTCTGTCATCCTGCATTTTAATATAAAGTAGCTTCTGGTAAGATACAACATTAAAGAAAAAGCACAGGAAAATTCCCTTGCAGAACTTCTCTGTGTATGTAGACACAACAAGCAGTGATCCTCAAATGTGCCTCTTAGTTACCAAATGTAAGGTGACTGTCATGGACACTGGTATAACTGAGCCTTTTGACTTTAGTGGATTCAGTATTAGGATCCCTAGAAATAATCAAAATCCTAACTCCTGATCTTCAAGTGTTTTCAGGTGAAACAAAGTGGGCCTCACCAAGATTTCCCAGCCCAGTAGTTCACAAAGTGTGGTCCTCAGACCAGCACCATGAGCATCATCTGGCAACTCTTCAGAAAGGTAAAGTCTTGAGCCCAACCCAAACCTACTGTATTAGTCTGCTAAGGTTGCCATAACAAAATGCCACAGACTTGGTTTCTTAAATCACAGAAATTTATTGTCTCACAGTTACGGAAGCTAGAAGTCCAAGATCAAGGTGTCAGCAAATTTGCTTTCTCCTCAGGCCTCTTTCCTTGGCTTGCACATGGCTCGCCGTCGCCTCGCTATCGCCTTTCCTCTGTGCATGTGCATCCTTGATGTCTCCTCCTCTTCTTATAAGGACACCAGTTATGTTGGATTAGGGCCCCACCCTTATGACCCCATTTAACCTTAATTGCCTCTTCAAAGGCCCTAACTTCAAATACAATCACATTCCAAGGTACTGTGGGTTAGGACTTCAATATATGAATTTGGGGGGCAGGCAATTCAGTCCGTAGCACCTACTGAGTAAGAAACTCAGGGAGGTTGGGGCCCAGCAACCTGTATTTAACAAGTGCTCCAGGTGATTTTAATAGCAAGTTAAAGTGTGAAAACTATGCCAGCTAGTGAAGATCCCAGCTCACCATAAGGAAAGGGTAGTCTGAGCTGACAGGCTAATTGTGAGGATCTGTAGACTTTGCAAAGAGGACCAATTCTGACCCTCCCACCCCACCAAAAAAAATAGATTAGTCTAGAAGACCTCAAGACCATTGTTGTTTTGGCAAACATTTAAAATAAAGGGAGCTCTAACCAAAAAGTCTAAGTCTGGAGGTCGGCCCTAGGCAAGGATTGGGCCACCAAGAGCACACTGCAAGCATCCGTCAACTACTGTGTGCCTGCTGTAAGGACACGCAGTGGCAAATGGATTTGACTGTCCACTATTCTCCCCAACTGGCCTTGAGAAGTGGACTGAACCTTTTGGACTCTGTGAATCACCCCACTTGGATTCTTACTTAATTCTAGGAGTAGTGGGATCTCAAAAGAGAATGGATGTTCTATTTTAACACATTGGAGTCTATCTTAAAATGCAAATATAAAGTGGAAGAGGTAATACATTGATTATGTCATTATTGAGATTAATCTCAAAGGAAAGATTACTATGCTCCCTGGATGAGCTGCAGAGAAGGGGTAATGGAGATGTTGAAAGAGAAAGACAGACTTTAGGATTTAAAACTGTGGCTGGCTGTCACAATCACCTGAGGAGCTTATTGAAAACTGCATTCCACAGACATACCCACATCTGACTGAATCAGACTCTCCAAGGATAGGGATCAAGCTCCTGGTCTTCCAAGTAAGTAGAAAGTTGGCATAAGGCACAGAATTAACTGACTGAGTAGTGCCCCAGTATTAAGCAACAGAGGTACAAAAATAGTACTTACTTTTTTGTCACATGTTTTACAAGAACTGAAAAAAGATAAAAAGTGAAAGAGTAAGGGGACAACTTATTACAAAATAACTCTAGATTAGAATTTAGATATTATGAAATTATCATGCTGATATGATAAACAGAAACAAAATTACTTCTCTCTTTTCCCTCACCCTACACAAAGCTGTGTGAGCAAGTATGCTACTCACTGATAACATTTTAGGATGCCGTCACTTCGACACTAATAGAATGACACCACACCCATTTTGTAAATACTGTTTACTCTCTTTTGCCATTTAGTGTTAATATGATTGTTCAAGAATATAGATATTGCTTTAGTCAAAATATAGACCTTAAAAAAATCTAACCTGGGTAACATAGCAAGACCCTGCCTCTAAAAAATTTTTAAAAATATAATTATCTGGGCACAGTGGCTCCCACCTGTAGTCCTACCTACTTAGGAGGATTGCTTAAGGCCAAGAGTTTAATACCAGACTCCGGGATATAGAAAGACCCAATCTTTAAAACAAACAAAAAAATTTAAATCTATTTCTTCATGGGATAATGATCTAAATGACCTAAACCATGACCTGCGATTGTTAGAAAAGAAATAATCAAAATTAGCTCAACCTCTCACTCCCCAAAAATCTGAAACAAATTTTGGCTAATTTCAAAACAAATTAAGTAAAATAATTTCCTTTTGAAATTTTGGGATGCTTTATTATGCTGTCTTCTTCTCAAGCATCTGTGTTTCTAAAAATTCCCTTTCCTTTTATACCATACTTAGTTCACTTTTATATAAAGGCCTTGCTTCTGTAATTCATTTTCTAGAAGGCTCCCCTCGTTTTCTTAAAAAATTATTCACTGGATATATGCAAAATGGGATCAGATGTGTTATCTTTCTAACATCAGCATAAATGATTAGAAGCTCTGCTACATGGTTATTAGTTCTACCTCTAATGCAGACCCAAAAAATCACTTGGCCACAAGTCAGGACAAGTTTATGTGATGTAGGTAATAAGTCAACAAGATCCTTGTGGGAGTTTTGATTAAATCACAAAACTAAAAATTACATTGTTTTATTTATTTCAAACAGTTTCTTCTATATTATCAAAGTTTTTGTTAGTTTTTAATTCTTTTCTCTTTTTTTGTAAACTTTTCTATTTTCTTGCCATATTTAACAATTTGAACCTTAATTTATAAAAGGTCATCAGTAATAACTCATTGGTATAATTTTCTTATTCACCTGTGGATTCAGCTATGTAACAATTGGCAACCTCAACCCACTTGATATAGTTCCCATGATAGCACAAAAATAATTATCTTTAAATAGCTCTCTTCCATCTGCCTTAGATAACAATGGTGAAGAGGCTTCAGATTAATTGTGATAGTTGCAGTTGAGAATGTTAACAAATTTGTTTCTATCATACTTGTCCCCAAAACATGAATGTGAAAAGTGTAGTTACTCCTTAAAATCTATCCCTGTGCTTCCACATAAATTTAGCACCGGTCCCAGATCTTTCCCTGGAGCTTTATGATCTGTTAGCAACATTACACAGCAACCCTGTTGGGATTAGAGAACCTATGGGACCATTCTGTGTGGTTTCTGTGGTTTGTCTGAACACAACTCTTCTCTTCTTGAAAGAACTAAGACCAGCAGGCATATAAGATAAAATACAACATTTGGATACAATGTATAAGACAACCATTTAGTGAGTTCCTCTGCAGAATCAGGAATGTAACAGGTGCTGGGGGTTAAAAATGAGAAATTCTCTCCTCCCTCAAGGCATTTACAATACAAAATAAAAAAACTATCATGTCATAGCACAATTTGTTCCTTTAAGCACTAATTTTAAGTAAGATCTTATAGAGGAAATGGGTGAAATGAACATGGAAACTGTCTTCTAGGGAGTCCACAATCAAATAGGAGAGAAGAAGCAGGAAGGCTAAAGAGAAAAAAAGCTGAAAATGGCAAGTAGCGTCAGTGAGGCATATAGTGCACTAAGGATTGGCAGCCGGAAATCTCAAAGCTAAACTGCTTTTTTAACAAATAATGATTGTAAAAGATTATCAGAGAAATTTTTTATGAGAAGGATTCATGTGAAAAGAAAAATCCTAAAATGGATAATAAAATTATTTCCAATGTGTATCAAAATAACAGGATACAGTGTACTTGATGGGGTACACGAAATAGAAACACATTTGCACAGCATCTGATCTGCAGTTTTTTACAGGCTTTTGTTGGAAGTTGACAGAAGCCTTCCAGGTGTCAGTGTTTTCCCCGGAAAGACACTTTCCATTCCCACATCTCCACACATAGTGAGCGTGACATTATATGCTAAAAGGACATTGTCAAATTTTAGTTTAAAAAGAATCCTTATGAATCTGCCAAATATTTTTTTAATTCCAGATATAACTTCCACCAGCAAATGTAACATGAAAAATAAATACACAATTGGCTTTTAGGGTCCATCTGTTGAACATTAGCAAAAATTAATCTTCCAGAGAGTGCCACAGTTGTGCTTTCCCATAGCTAAAATGAGAACATTGTGCTCTAAAATAATTAGTGTGGTACCTTTCTAAAAGACAGAATTCAATTAATAACTAAATCTAAATGTGAAAAAAATGGGAGGTGGGTATTACATGGTAAAACCAAATGTTCTAATGCAGTTGTTTCATACCTTGAGTTTTTTTTGTCTTCTATACATTTATAGATTTTTATTTTTCCTTTTTCTAAGTCAGTCTGAACTTAATAGACACTTAGAGATTTTGTTTCCTCAGTGTTTATTTTACTTTATCCAACAAGACTTCAAACCCCTTAAAGTTTAGTACTGTGGTTCCCCTGCCCCCATCCATGGTTTTGCTGTGGTTTTTACCCAGAGTCATCTGCAGTCTGAAAATATTAAATGGAAAATTCCAGAAGTAAACAATTCATAAGTTTTAAATTGTGCATTATTCTCAGTAGCACAATGAAATCCTGCAACATCCCTCTCTGTCTCACCCAGGACATTAATCATCCTTTGTCCAACATATCCAGGCTGTCTGTGCTACCCGCCTATTAGTCACTTAGCAGCCACCTCAGTTATCAGATCTACTGTTGTGGTATCAAAGTGCTTGTGTTCGAGTAACCCTTTTTTTACTTAATAAAATGGCCCCTAGCCAGCTATAGAGGCTCACACTTGTAATCCCAACACTTTGAGAGGCTGAAGTGGGAGGATTGCTTGAGGCCAGGAATTCGAGACTAGCCTGGGCAATATAGCAAGACCCTATCCCGAAAAAAAAAAAAAAATTAACTGGCCTATAGTCTAAGTCACTCAGGAGAGTGAGGCAGGAGGATCAACTGAGCCTGGGAGTTCCAGGTTACAATGAGCTATGATCATGCCAGTACACTCTAGCCTGGGCAGCAGAGCGATATCCTGCCTCTAAAAAAATTTAAAAATAATGGCCCCAAAGTGCAAGAGTAGTGATGCTGGCATATTGTTATAATTGTTCTACAACTGTTCTACGTTATTACTAGTTATGGTTGTTAATATCATACTGTCCCTAACTTAGAAATTGAATTTTATAATGGTATGTATATATGCATAGGAAAAAAACACAGTATATAGAGGGTTTAGTACTATCCACACTTTCAGGTATCCACTGGGGATCTTGAAACATATCCCCCTTGGATAAGGAAAAACTGCTATATTGAATTGTCTTTGACTTCTCTACTGAAAGGTCTTCTACCCCATCCTTTTAAGCCATCTAACTCCTACTTAGGATGGAACAAAACTGAAATTCAAAACAATACAGGGTCAATACTAAACATTTTACGAGCAAAATATGGTTGCAGGCTATGATCTGAAGAACAGGCTTGGGGCTATATATTAAAAGCTGCTAATCATTCTCAAGACCCTGAAAGCTTGTCAAAAGGAAGTTCAAAAGCTGTCATCCTGGGAGGTATCCAAAATTGGAAGCAGGAAATACACACAGGTATCCGGAGACAAGAACCAGGGTTCAGACCTAGGGCAGCTCAACACATTCTGCCAAACACTTCCTCCTCACCCAGTACTGCTTTCCATGGGTCACCAGCAGGTTCTGCTGCTTTCACCTCATAGCATCACAAAGGTGCCATTCAGTCTTGGACATACCTCATCCTTTAGGGCCTCGCTCAGTACTCATCTCTACCCTGATTCCTTACCTTAAATTCCTGATGATCTTTCTCTTCTGACTTCCTGTATTATTTTCTGGTCTGTTCTGCACAATGGCAATGAATATATGACCACGACCACTTGTGCTGTTAGATAAACTTAGAACACGATAGTTCATTAAAAAAAGAGTAAAAGCCAGGCTCAAAAAACCTAAGGCAAGGCAGGGGCAGAAAATGTAGTTTAGGTACATGAGCGGGTCAGGCCCAGTGAAAGTCAGATGCAGGTGATCTCAAGGTTGAACCTGGAAATAATGAAGCAGTCTATAAAGGAAACATTTTTTATTAATAAAACACTTATGCCAAATGCTAAGGTTAACGCTAAGGACAAAGCAGGAGTTCAGATCTATGTACTTAGACAAGGGCAAGAAGGCAGTAAAGTACTGAATATTAGAGCAACAACAGACCTTGGAATCCAGAAAAATTCCCAAAACCTGACTTTTTGATTTTTTGCAAAGGATAAATGACACTGTGTATCTAAAATATCTAAAATTCTCCCATAGTTTTCCTCCAGGAACCCCATTCTTTCTTATCTCTCCCAAGAATCTTGGCCATATGATCTCTCACAAGGAACCTCCCTTATCTGAGCCCTATTTAAAGCAAACTGTGTCTGATGAGAGGGCACAGAAGGTCCCCTGGCCTTGTCACACCCACGGTGGGCAGTAAGCCCCTGAAGACAGAGACCATAGCAAAGTAGTTTGATTCCTGTACTCCTTAGTCACAAACCTAATCTAGAAAAAAATAAATGAATGTAGAAAAATATGGGATTTCTGCTGCTTTAAAGACAGGTCATTTTTCATGTACCATTAAGGTATTATTTTACACATTATTTATAAAAGACTATCTCCAGTTTTTTCAACTCAGGGTTCCTGTGTCCTTCCTATGCTTTGGTTGGTCTGATTGCCTCTTTTGTGCTTGATAGATGCCTACCCTACCATGACCCCCTGCAGAGTTATCGCACAAGTGTTTTTGAAGAATTAAATAAATTATAAAAGTTTGTTTCCCATATTCCACACTTATCCCCCACCTGCAGACACTAGCTGGCATTTCTTTCTGCTTTGAAATAGCAATTTCTGATCCGCAGAGGCTTATCAGAGTGAAACACACTTTCTTTGCTAGTGCATCCAGAGGGCTAGATCAGCAGTAACTGGCCTATTTTTTTTTTTTTTTTTAGGAAGTTTATGACACCCCTCGGAAACCCAATAAAATTGTTAATGGTCATTTAATTTAATTTTTGATTACCTTTTAGTAAATTATGAATACAAAGTGTTTCACAACAAAGACAACCTAAAACACA
This sequence comes from Indri indri, assembly GCA_004363605.1. Classification (NCBI taxonomy): domain Eukaryota; kingdom Metazoa; phylum Chordata; class Mammalia; order Primates; family Indriidae; genus Indri; species Indri indri. The sequence goes on along the minus strand of RJWJ010006720.1, from coordinate 18,983 downwards.
CATAACAAAAAGAAATGAGTGAAATAAAATTGTAAACAAATGAACAAATAAAACCCAAACTCAGTCAGTATTAGAGGGAAAAGAGAAAACAAACCATGTTAATCTTTCCAGAACTGATGCTCCAGCTAGGCTGCTGCTCTCTACAAATTCTCTTAACAGTCCCCTGAAACCACAAGGTAATTGCTCCCATTTTTTTTCTTTTAATAAGAGAACACCAAAAGTTGTTTAGCTGCATGTGTGACCACAAAGCTAGAGAGTACATTATCCAGCATTCCTTGCAGCTAAGTATGGTCAAATAACTGAGTTGTAGCCCGTGGGATATGACTATAAGTAGTGTGTGACAAATCCAAATTTGGGCCTTCAGTCTTTGTTGACACTCCCATGCCCTTTGCCCATTCCTACAAGTTAGAACATAATCATGGTACTGGTGACCACGTAGACGAGGACAACTGATGCAATTGACACTAAGCGGACGAACTTACCTATTACTATTATGACTGTAATAAAAGATATAAATGAATTTTAATCTTATTTAAGCCATGTACTTAAATAGTCCCATTGTTTTAGCATCTTAGCTTTTACCCTAAATAATAAATCTATCAATCTGTATCCAGGCCTCATTAAAAATTATCTCCTTTTGCCTCCAACCCAACTGTCTAAAGAATGTCCTACACTCCTCCCTCCTGGCAATGGTAAACTAGCTCCAACTATACTAACTGGGGTGAGGAAATAGATCTAGTTCTCCCTAGATCTATCACTAAAATCTTAAGTTCCTGGGACAACTAGAGACTATCAACTTTCAAAAACACATCAGTTATTGTCCTAATCAGGACTCTTTTCATTGCAAAAAACAGTGACCCACTTGTAGGATATAAGGTAAGGGAGCTTCAAATAATGCTATAGATCCAGAGAAACCACAGCAAAGGGCCGACACGATTCATGGGAACCAAAATCATGAAGGAACCAAGACAACTCATTTTATCCTTCATGATTCACGTGGTTTCCAGTTTCTGCTTCTCTATACACAATTTCTCTGTTCTCTTCCTTCTCTTTGAAGACCAGTTTTCTGAAAGGGTCACCAGTTACTTGGGGCTGCCCATTACCAGTGCTACCTAGGGAATAGTGTCTCAACGAAAGGGGTTATAGGCAGAGATGCTCCAAAGCACGTCCACCAAACATGTTCAGCTCTTAAATCTCTTCTCTTCTTGATCTTTCCAGGATTCTGCCTTGATACCTTTCCTCCACCACTATGGAAAGGCCTTCTTTCTAGGCCTCCTTGGTTCTGTGAAATCCCTGAGTAGTCAAGCTCTGTGTCAGGCCCTGAGCTAATAGGAGAACCACTCCCCAAAACTATCTCAGCCCTTCTCCTGAATTCTATCCCTGTAGCTTCTTGTCCTCCTGTGATCTCTCTTAATTTTCATCCAACTAATATTCTGGTGACTGACTTTATCTACACCTGACACTACTGCCCACAGAAGATATATCATGGGGGCCAAAGAACCATTCGCCCTGGACCTTACTCAATAAGGCCTCAAAATAAATGTCTAATAATCTCTCTATATTAGTTTTCACATTCAGTCTCTGGTATACACTTAAGATCTTGTTGACCATAAAACTTTAATAGCTCGTTACCAGATGCCTATACTGTATTACAAATTATTTTTTTAAATAAAACCTCATGTGATCTTATAAATAGCACAATTATATTGCATTGTAATTTACATACAGTAGTGTCCCCTTATCCATGGTTTTGCTTTCTGCAGTTTCAGTTCTGCAGTCCAAAAATATTAAATGGAAAATTTCAGAAATAATTTATAAGTTTTAAATTATACATCATTCTGAATAGCATGATGAAATCTCAAGCTGGTCCTCTCTGTCCCACCCAGGACATAGAATCATCCCATTTTAGCATATCCATGTTGTATATGCTACAAGCCAGTTAGTCATTTAGTAAAAGTCTCAGTTATCAGATGAAAAAAAACACAATATATATTGGATTTGGTACTATCCAAGGTTTTAGGCAACTACTGCGGATCTTGGAGCATATCCCCTGTGGGTAAGGGGTCACTACTCTATTAAAACTATTATTTCTTAAGTGATAATATTAACACCTGGTTTAGGCTTTTAGAAAAACCATTTTTAATCCAGAAAGGAAGGAAGGAGGGAAGGGACAGAAGGAACGGAAGGGAGGGGAGGGGAGGGAGGGAGACGCGGGTCTTGCTGGACCTCTGAAAGGCCCTGACCTGGCTTCAGCTCTCAGCTTCCCACTTGAGTTTTATCCCTAATGAAGTTTGTGGATGCAGAGAAATGAAAGAGAAATAACCAGTGGGTCGAAAACACTGGAAAGACTGACAAGAGAGGTCCAGAGGAAGGAGAGTTCTTTCAACCGGGGAGGGCAGGGGTGGTCTCGTGGAATATGTGGTATTTAAATTGGCTTCATGATATATTCTATTTTGTGTAATGTGAATAACACAACATGTGAAAGGAAGAAATAGAGATGAAGGAGAGAAAGGGAAGAAAGTGGGAAAGCATGGGAAGGTAGGGGAAGAGAAGAAGAAAGCCGTTTTACAGCCTATGTTCAATAAACAAACATGGCACTGTAAAGGCAGACACAGCAGCGGCTCCAAAGCCCTCCACTCTCTCAAATACTTCACAAATTATAAACTTCTACTCGTAGAGATTCATTTTTAGAGAACTAAGCAAAGCCCTCGATGGAGGTGTATGTTAAGTTTGTACCAGTCACTAGAAACACACTATCAGTCGCCTTGGATGACTGAGAAGGGAGGGACCAGAGTACAGAGGAAGCGGCGAGTGTGGATGGGGCAGCGCAAGGGGCTGTGAGGAGAAGCCCCACGGCAGAGGCTCTGCCTGGAAGGACATCCTTGGTGGGGCATGGATAGAGCTTGAGGTAGGCAACATGGACGCTGGCCAAAACACACAAAGGGAAAAATATGATAAAAACACCCATTTTTTGCTACTTGACTATTTTGCCCAGAGCCGTCCTGAAAAGAAAGGAAATCATAAAGGAAATCGAAGTTATGGAGTGTCCAAATATAAGGTCTATGAAGGCAGGAACTTTGTATAATTTGTCCTTGCTTTATCCCAGCACCTTGAACAGGGCCAGTCACTCAAATAGTTGTTAGGTATGTGAATTAAATGCCTACCCTGTGACAGGCCCTGTGCCTGGGACTTCACCTAGATTAGCTCATTTAGGTGTCACACATAAACACGGAGGAGGAATCGAGGTACAGAGAGAATAAGTGTCTTGCCCTGGGTCATCCAGCCAATGAGTGGCCATGCCAGAACTCAAATCCTAGTCTAATTGACTAAAGCCAGTGCTATTAATGACCATGAAATACTTCTTCACCAGACAGGAAACCAGACGATGACTATAGCATACAATAATCTCACTTTGGCACAATTGGCTCTGCTGATAGCATCATTCAGATGCAAACTGGAGGAACCAGTTTTAAGGAAGGGTGAGGGGATGCAGAATACTAAGGGGAGCTGAGCAGTCAGGCTGACTCTATTTTATGGTCTCAAATTTGGTTTTCCTAAATTTTAATTAGGACCAGAAATATTTCAAAGCACAAACAAGAAGTTATTTTCGTCTCTGCTTCTCTCTTTGGTTTGATGTTCTGTAGAAGAAAAACAGGAAATGTTCCTACATTAAGCAAGTGGTATCAAAAGCTATCATGTCAGTATTGAAAAGCACTAGGTAAGTTCTTAGATTCAGAAACCTCAATTTGTCCCTAATGAAATTCCAAGAAGGCTACAGTAACTAATTACTCAGAAACATTTTGGTGTTTCTTTGGCAGACAAACAGAATTATTTCTGTATCTAACAATTTCTGTTAATCGTCACAAACTCAAAGACATTTATTTTATTCTGATACTTTATGAAATAATAAATGATAGAAGAATAAAAGCATAGGATGAATAAGTGGGAGGAATTATATATTAAATAGTACCATTCATTTGTATTCATTGCTTTTGTATTCAAGGACTTTGGCAGGTGACATGGTACATTCAGTCTACTAAGTCTATCTCTGAATGTTTCCACTGAATACCAGAAAAGAGTGAAGCAACAGAGACCACACTGCCAGCCTTGGACTAGCTAGTAAAGAACGGAAATGAGTCATCCATTTTTCAACCACACTCTTGAAACTAAACCTGAAAGGGAAAAAAAGTTTAATGCAAAATAGAACTTGTTTATTATCCTGTCCACATTTGCTAAAACAGTGCCTAGTATAAATGTTTATAGCATTGGTGTCTAATAAACATTTGTTACACAAACGAATAAGTGAATGTTTTTCCTATTTTTCCCTCAATCTAGGATATGCAGGAGAGCAAGAACAAAAGAATAATGCTGATTGCCTACAGAACTCAGTTTGCTGAGACTGCAGATAGCCTTGTAGTCAAGATCCAATTAGACGTCAATAGGCATCTTAACATACCCAGGATAGAATTTCTAATTTCCTCCCCTATAAATTGATCTCCCCCAATCTTCTCTCAGGAAACATGCTTCCATCTGACCATCTGCTCAAAGGCAAAATCCCAGGAGTAATTCTTCATTCCTCTCTTTCCCTCATTCCCTATATCCAAAACTTCAGCAAATAGGCCCTGCTGCCAAAAATGTATTCTGAACCTAATCACTTCGTACCATCTCCAGTGCTATCACCCTACTCCTACCACCGTTGTGAGACATCTGCACTACCGCAATAACCTCTAACCAGTTTACCCTCTTCCGAGTTTGCCTGCCTTGGATTTAATTTTTACCCAGTTAAAAAACGTGATCATTTTGAATCGTGACTATTACTTCATTTCTCTGCTTATGATACTCCATTAACTTCCTGTTGCACTTGGAATATAAGCCCAATCTGTTATGATTCCAAGGCCCTGGGTAATTAGGTCTCCTCTATTCCTGTGACCTTTAAATTCTGTGAAACTATTCCTTCTGCCTTCACCATACCAGTGTGCTTTCTTCTGTTTGAACATAACCATGCTCTTTCCCTTCTCAAGAACTTTGTACTTGTGTATTTCTCTATGCGGAATGACTTGCCAAATCTTCACGTTATACTCCTTCTCATCATTCAGGTTTTAGGACAAAGGATATCTCCTTATCTAAGATGACTTCTCTGACTAAAGTTTACCCTCCTACAACACCCACACACCAGGAACATTCTATCATATTACCTTGTTTTATTTTCTTCTTAGAACTTAACACTATCTGAAATTACATTAGGAATATATATGCTTACTTTATTAATCTATGTCTCCCAACTAGGATGTAATTTTGATAAAAGAAGGGATCTTACTAGTCCTATTCCTCACCATATCTCCTGGATTTGAATAAATATTTATTGAATGAATGAATGCTTTCTGAAAGTCTCAGAGCAATATTTGTGGTCTTGGTACTTTTGTTGAGTGTTAATCAGTCATTACGTTATAAGGTCTCTGCAAGCAGGAAAGAAACCATAATTGAGACCGAGTCATTTTGTTAATTTTAGAGCAGAATCTGACAGCCCTCTCTTCAGGAAACACTTTTAAACTGCCAGTGTATCACAGAGCCAATTCTGACACATCTATATCAAAAACTAATTTTCTCAATTCTTTGTATACAGCATTCAAATTTTTTTAAAAAATTTACCCACATTTGGCATGGCCATTACAGTTAAATGATTTTTTAACCATACTTTTCTCACTGCTTTTCTGCCTTCCTCCCTCATTTTTACATATACTGATAGTTTCCTAAATGTAAATGGTTGAGATTTAGTTGCTGGTAGAAAAAAATAAATTACTCTTTGCAAAAGCAGAGCGATCTGTTGTTACTTAGCCAAGTGCTTCTTCAGTAGCTAAGTTCTCATTAGAAAGCTAACTTTCCAGAGTAGTTCAGAGGTGTCATTTAGAATTATTTCATTTTACTGAGCCAGTGTGAAATCTTGTGACACCCTGAGGCTACTTGTCCTGGAGTGTCACAAAATGACACTCTGCCCCAATCACCACTAAATGATATTAACCCCTAAGCCTGATCAAAGCCTAAGAATGCAGCCTGCATCTACACAAGGAGAGATTTGATTTTCCTTAAAATGATTTAAAATGATTTTTAGCTTATTGTAATAACATAGCCTCCATATTTAAATTTTAGTTGCATCAGAGAGCTATTTGTCATCACAAACAAAGCTGCATTTAGAGTTTTAGGTCCATTTTACAGCACCTGTCATTTGTCCATCTGTCCTTTCACTTGTACTTAAATTACAACATAACTCTGACAGAATATTGTCTTATTACACTTTTTATTTCTTAATTTTTAAGTTGGACAGAGGGTAATAATATAACCCAAAAAGGCAAGTATACAAAAAGGAAAATTAATCCAAGAGATATAGATAACCAAAAAAAAAAAAAAAATTTGAAAACACAGCTATTCAAAAAAAATCTCGAAAAATAGTTAATACAATAGTATAAATTAATAATTTACACAAATAAATACATTATTTTACATGTGATATCATGTAAAACTTGACTATATTATTTATTCCTTTTTCAATTCTGTTCAAATGCAGGGTTTTGCAATAACTTACTAATATGAGGGGCAAGTGGGCACTAAAGCAACACTGAGGTATCCATTTATACTTGATAATGAAGCATCAATGTCAAACTTTTCAAGTTACAAGTTAGAGGAGTTTTAAATGGCACTTTCCCCAAGACATGCCTTACTCCTTGGTGTGAGGAATACCAAAAGATAAGAAGACATTATAGAAGCCTTCAAGGACTTTTAAATCTATTTTAGAAAAATAAAATAAATAAATTTTAAGTCACCCAGGCTAAGTGACAAATCAGTGCTTTGGACACTAAGTTTTTGAGAGACTGAACGTAAGCTTTAAATTACTTTTCCAACTTGAAATATTATTTGATAAAAACTCGATATAAAGAGCAACTTGGTCAATATCTATCAAATTAATTAATATTTTTAACAATTAAAAATAGTAACCCTGCATTTAGGAGTTCATCCTATAAATAAGCATCCACCTGAGTACAAAGATACATGTAAAAAAATATAGATTGCTGGAAACGTTCATTGCTGAAAAGCATGGAAACAATCTAAATGCCTGACAATGAGGTACTGAATACACTAAATATACTATATCCACATAATGTAATACTACATAGTTGTTTTTAAAAGTGAGTTAGAATTATAATTTTTTTGTTACCAAATAATGCCTGAGAATTACTAAGTGATTAAAAATAAGTCTTCAAACTGTGAGTTTAATATGTTACTCCAAGGATATGTAAAGATAAATAGATGTTTCTACATAATTGATCATGAAACCTTGCTTCTATTATTATGAATGTATAGAATATTTCTGGAAATACATATGAAATTAATATCAGTTGTCTTGAAACTATGGGATAGTCAAGGGAGAAAAAAGTTTTTTTCATTGTATAACTTTGAGAAATTTAAATTTTTGATCAAGTACATGCCCTTGTTTATCAAAGAAAGTTGTAAAATATAAAGGATGGAAAAATTTTAAATACTATCTGTATTTTTCTCATTCATTTAAAGACTCTAATTTCAAAAATAACCCAAGGCAGGTAAATGTGACAACTTCCCATTTTAGAATAGAAATTTATTTGATGTCTCCTTAAAATTTACTGAGCTTTGAAAAAAATAATTATCATTAGCAATATCTCCCTAAATAAAATCTCTGTATGAGCATGCTCAGTTTTGTTTTATTGAACTGTGTATATACATTCAGATGTTGTAATATGATGGGACTTATTTCACTTGGAAAGAAACGTATATTGAGACAGGGTAATGACTGACAATGTCTGAGCATTGATCGATTTTTTTCTTTTTTTTTCTTTTTTTTCAATTTCTAACCATATCCTCTACCAAAATATTTTCTACAGTTTCTATATATCACAAGTTTCTGTGTAAGTGGCAATGATTTTCAAACACTCAAATATTTGAAATGATCGAATAGTTATATGTTAAGGAAGTACAAAATAAAACCTGGAGAAGTATTAGTAATTATTATTATACATTGAATAATATTTTTTCATGTTACTATGGCTGAGTTCTGATATTTAAGAACATAGCCACAGCTGCTTTCTTCAGACATTCTGTATAAACATAATCCATAAATGATATCTATTGTTAGTATGTATACTCTCTCTTTTTGACTTTGATACCACAAAGGTTTATGTGCTAATAAGAAATTATCATTATAATCCACCTACAAAAAAGATTGAGAATAATAAGTTTTTACCAATTTAGGATTGAAGTTGAGAAATTATGACCATTTAATTTTAACAATATATGGGAAATTTAAATTTAAATATTTAAATGAAAATATTTAATGGAATTAAGTTATGTATATAACATTTGAATTTAAATATTTAAATTGAAAAATATCTAAAGAAAAACATGTAGTGATTACATATTGATTCAGAGTTTAGTGAATGAGATGGTTAAAAGGAAACATTGAGAAATATTCTAGCTTATTAATATTTTAACAAATAGGAAATACTATATTTGTGAGCATCAAAATAAAGGCAAAGGAAAAAAATATAAAATGTGAACCAACCTATGCAACTGGCTTCCAGAAAAATATTTTTAATAACTTTTCCTGAAGCTACACCTAATTAAAATATATTTAAAAAATTATTCATGATTCAGGTAGTTTTTAAATCCCACTTTTTTTAATAGTCAGTGAATAAAATTTAAAGTGTTTGAGCTTGGTAACAGAATATATTTCATATCTTACATTACCAAATAGAAACAAAGAAAAAGCAGGCAGAAATAAAATGCTTAGTTTCAATCTGTTAATACTTCACAGTATGATCTGACAAATTACAAAAATCGGCCTTCTTCTGAAAATGCATTCCTGCTTAAAAATAACTACTCTTGAATTGTAGAAAAGAGCAAATGTGGACACTATAAATTCACAACCTGGTAAATGAAATATACTTGACAATTAATCCCTCTGGGTGAGTATATTGGGCCAAACTCTGACTTCCACACTTGCCTTAGGCTCCAATTAAGGTCAGACTAATATGGAATTAGGTTGAATGTTCAAAACTCCAGAAACTTTTATAAGTACCATAATAACAGAAGGAGCAAACAGAAATTTTATCTCAATTGGAAGATATTATTTTGTATTACTATCACCTGAATTCTTAGAACAAATGTTACAGGAAGATGAGAGGGACTATTTAATATATTGTATTAAATATTTTTGGAAGTGGGGGAAAAGGAAAGACAAGAAGGAAGGAAGAAAAGAAGGGAGGGAGGGAAGGAAGGAAAGAAGTTTACATGCCTCACAGTCTCTCCAAGATACAATTATATTTATCTTAATATAAAAGATAACTATTATCAGAATCTTCATAAAAAGGGCCTGTCCTGGGCAACATTCCTAGGTCACAAATTCATCTTTGAGGACACTTTATAACCCTTTCTACATACACTTTATCAATGACTTTTCCCCTAACAGGGTCTTTTTCCTGTAAAACATGATTTCTACCAGATGTCAACTAAAGCGCTAAGTAAAATGTTTATTTGTATGGCTTTATTGTTAGTTAGGCATTGGCATTTCACCGTTGCATAGTCCAGTTCCAAATGACTCACAGATCCAAAGGCAGGAAGCTAGGATTCACTCACTCATTCATTCACTGTAGCAGAGACTATCAGTGCCCTGCTCTCCCGGCTTCTCACAGTCAGCACTTGCGATTATTATTATTGTTTTTTTTTTTTTTTCAGGGACAGGGTCTCGCTCTGTTGCCCAGCCTGGAGTGCAGTGCCATGATCATAGCTGACTGCAGCCTTGAACTCCTGGGCTCAAACAATCCTTCCACTCCTTCCAAATCACATTTGCCATTCTTGCACAGTCCACAGCTTCTTACTACAAACACCTCAGGGTTTCTGCTTGAGGACTTTCTCTGCTATAGGAACATGCTCAGGAAGAGGTAATAGGGAGTTGATGTCCTCAACAGCAGCCCTCACCCAATAAAATATGGACGTTCTACATGATTTCCTAGAGGTCCCTGGGAGAAATGAGCCCTGGTGGCCCACAGCAGTAAACTACTCATCAAGGTAATCTTTTCTGGGTTCCTTTCCCCTTTTTTGTCTCACTTCTCCACTCTTCTGATGAGGCTTCCTGGGATTACCTTCCAAATAAACTATTTGCTCTTGAATCCTTATTTTAGGGTCTGCTTTTGGGGGGACCCAACCTAAGATACTCATTCATTCTTTATTTAAGAACATGTGTTTAGTTTATTCCAGGGACTAAGAAATGTGACCGGCAATGGGAATCAACATGAATCCTAAGAACAAGTACATGAACATCTTCAATCAGGGAGCTATGTTTTGCATTCCCTCAAAGTTACATCATCCAAAGACCACATCCTCCATCAACTTCTATAACTAGCTCTGTTCATTATCACTCATCCTTCTCTTCAGTCAAAATTAGTCATACGCTAACGATGACTTAACGTTGCAAGAAATTTTCTTCTTTTATCAAATCATGCTTCATGTTCTCATCTTTCTCAGCACCCTTAACGCTCCAACCCACTCATTCAATTTGACCATCTTTATTCTTATTTTCTCTTCCACCGCTCAACACTCTTTTGGTTGTTCTTTATGCAAAGCAATATATTACATCTCAGTAGTCAGTATGTCTCTATCCCTGTTTTCTCATTCCAAAACTCCTTTATTCATGGGTGCTTTCTACAATGAAATGAAAAGTAATTTCAGCAACCTTGAAATATTTCGTCCCAGTTCCAGCATATCATGTTTAATCCACAGATTTTGAGAGAGGGATTATCATCTCTTGTTTCACATATTATGAAACTGTGGCTTTCTGAATCTAACGTTATGATATTGCTACATATTCTGCTGCACTCATCCCATGACCACACACAAAGAACTTAAATGTATTTTTCTCATCCCCTTATTCATTTATGAGAATCTGCAAAATGGTCAAAATTTTCCTGGTATTTGAAGAATCATATGCTTATATTTGATTCTCACTGACCCGTTGTTAAGAATATCGTCAAATGTTAGTATTGATGAGCTACATTCCTTGTGAGTCAGAGTTCTTGGAAAAGTTTCTTGTCTAAATTCAGGAAATATTTCTTGCAAAAAATACTTTTCTCTAAACAAAATGCTCTTTACCTGGGAAATGTTCCAATGGCTCATCTGCCAGTTAACATCTCTGTTTCCGCCGCTAAAATTTCCCTTGAAGTGCTTGCATTCTTGGCATCCTGACAAGGCCACCTCTCGCATTAGTTGTTCACGAGTCACAATGGTACCTGAGGGAAATGCTTATGTAGTGATTTTTTCTTTGAGAAAAACACTTTGCTCTTAGATTACACTTTTGCAGGTTGTTTATTTTCAGAGAACCCAAAAATAGTACATATTTTAACCTTTCTACTGATGTGGGTACTACCCACTGGCAAGCCAGTGACACGAAGAGAAAAAGACATTATGGGAATGTGCTGAGCCTGTCAGGTGTGGGATATCTGAGACATTTCAAGGAAGGCACGTTAATTGACATCTTGTTTCAGTTCCAAAGCTTCTCTCTGTAAGTGGTAGCCATTATGCCAAAATGATGATTTGAAAATATTCCAGTAGTGTTTAGATTTGAGTACATGTTTTGTTTCATCAGTATGAAGATATTGTAACAGGTTTGAAAAAGCAAAAAGCCACATTTAAAACTGAGAAGGCAAATGGAAAGAATCATCATTTAAGTATTCCTCTTCATTGTTTAGTTTTCATAAATCCAAAAAGACCTCAGATAATAAAGAGTTTGACTTATTTGCTCCCTAGTTTTGGTGCTCAAAATGACTAAAAATGGGAACATTTGTCTGTGATTCAGTAGTTCCAGATTAAAGGAATACGCTTCCTTTAAAAATGATCATTCAAAATGGTTCAGGAAAGAATAGAATATTTTTAGTAAGTCATTTACCCAGAGCACTTCAGTGGGACTGCTAGCAGGGCAAATATCAATTTATTCTCAGAGGATATAGTTAAATATTCAGGAACGAAATAAGGACCATGCCATTTGAGACCAAATATGAAAACAAGAGCAAGGAGTTAAAATAAGAACACATGTTTATACCTTACAAATAAAAACCATTCAAAGGGAAGTCAAGATTGAACCATAGAGTAAATATAAGAAATAGGAAAAAACTGAAAGCTGGCATATAATGTCACTAACCTACTATTATTGCTAGATAGGATAGAAACATTACCTTTAAATTTTTATTACCAGAATCAGAAGAGAGCCTAGTATAGGAAACACACACTATAGGCTGTCTCCAATTTTCCTTTCTCCAAGTACCATTCTAGCAAACCGTTAAGATGTTTTCAAGTTGCATTTTAGAGGTTCTCCTCAGGGCAATGGCCACTGTTGTTTTCTTGAAGTGAAGAATCCTCCACAAAACCAACAGCTATCAATACAAGCAAATGCTATTATAACTTGAAATAAACTAAGGAAATGGGAAATAATGAGACCTTATTTCTAAACATCATTTTTCAGTGAGACAAACGTGTCTATCAGCAACAATAACTACTCATTATGCCTCTAGAACTCTGACAAAATGCTAAGATCAATGGAATAATTTTGAAACTCAATAAATTTCCAACTATAAAAGTAGTATATATAAACTGGAAAACAGTAAACAAATGTTTTTAAAAATTTACATTTCAACAACACTCACCATTAATATTTATAATTTTCTTCCAGTTTTCCTCAGTATATTTTGATGTCATAATTAAGATCTTACTGTAAGCATAATTTTGCAACCTGCTTTTTCCCACTATTGCAACATTAACGTTCTACCATCTTATTGTAAATTTTTAATGGCAATAAAATATTTCATTGAACAAATGAATCATTTTACTTAACAAACCTTTTATTGGTGGATTTTTATTTTTTGAATTTTGAATAGTACTGTGATAAGTATGTTTGTTCATAAAGGTTTTGTAAATGTCTGATTTTTTTTTAAACAGAGTCTCCCTCTGTCGCCCCAGCTAGAGTACAGAGGCATCAGCCTAGCTCACTGCATCCTCAAACTCCTGGGCTCAAGCAATGCTCCTGCCTCAGCCTCCCAAATAGCTGGGACTACAGGCATTCATGACAACGCCTGGCTAATTTTTCTATTTTTAGTAGAGACAGGTCTCACTCTTGGTCAGGCTGGTCTCACACTCCTGAGCTCGAGTGATCCTCCTGCCTTGGCCTCTCAGAATGGTGGGATTACAGGCGTGAGCCACCGTGCCCAGACTGATTTATTTATTTTTTTCTTTTTTTTTTTAATTACAGAATATTATGGGGGTACAGATGTTTTGGTTACATAAATTGCTTTTGTACAGTTCAAGTCGAAGTCGTAAGTGTGCCCATCACCCAGATAGTGTTCCCTGTATGTGTGATTTCACCCATCCCTTCTGCCTCTTGATTACCATTGAGTTTTACTTCCATATGTGCACATGAGGGCTGATTTATGTTTTAGAATCAGTTCCCAGAAATGTAAATACTAGGTCACATACTATGAATGATTTGAAAATCTTAAAACATAAAGCTAAGTTGCTTTCAAGTATGTTTTCTAATGTACATTCCCATCAAACATGCATGCAAATTTGCATACTTTTCAAGGAGGTCTAGGCCCATTCCACACAAATTCATAAATAAATTATTGTAAGGAAACAAAAATGACATTTAATGCTAAATGTTTTAGTCATGCTTGATATTAATTCATTTCAAATATATTAATAGAAATGATAGAATTTTTATTTTGAAGATACTGGTGTTGTATGTGTTTTCTAAGCAGACTTAAATCCACTTTCAATGATTCAGCAAAATTAATGTCAAATTTATGTTTAATGACATGATCAATATTTATATTTTCTTTGTATTATATTAAATGATAAATATATAGAGAACATGTATGCTTCATCTTATAGAACTTAGAGCATAATGTTATAATTCATCAATTATATTAGTTTACAGTTGTTACATATTTGCATTTCTTATGTGGTCAAAACTATGATCTACCTGGTTCTACGTCCTTTTTCTCTAAGGTAGCCTCTTATTACAACAATATTTTTATGGAGGAAATTGACCCTGTTGTCATGATCCTCCTTGATAGTCATTTCCGTAAAGACTTTGTGGTGGGTGTAGGGCCTTTTTGTGCACTTTTGTGCGATTTTATGAGGCCATAACCCACTTCATTCTTGTATTCACTTAACAAATGTTTATTGAGTCTCTACAACATGAAGGCATAAGACTAGCGGGCTGAGTAGGCAAACACGGAACGGTATTTCTCTGGTGAGGAGATAGGCCTGGGGCTGGAAACAGTATGTCATGGGTGCACAGAAGGCACATTTGAACTCACTGACAGATAAGGTATTATTTGAGCTAAGACTTGAAGGATGAGAAGTTTGTCAGAGAATACTGGAGAAAGCATTACAGATAGTGAGAACAACACAGACAAAAACATAGAGGCGTTAAAAAAGAAGTCCAGTATGTTCAAGGAGATAAAATTAACTCAGTGTGAGTAAGTTAAACAAGGGTTGAGTTTGGGAGTTTGGGGAGAAACACAAAGTAGAACAGGTATACAGGAACTACATCCTGAAGTATATGCTAATGTGTTGTGAAGGACTTTAGATTTCATTCTGTAGATAATGGGAAACTATTGAATAAATTTGCCATGAAAATATTTTTATGTCATAATTATAACTCCAGCATCTGTGTAATATTTTGGAGATAAAAAGAGTCTAGAGGTGAAAACATTTGGAAAGTTATTGTAAGAACCCAGAAAAAACATTAGTGTCTAAATTAGGGTGGTAAAAATTAGAAGGAAAAATACGGTAATAAAATGCCATATTTTAGGTGAAAGGTAATAAAAGGAATAAGACTTAGGAATTGTTTGATCATGGAGAATGTAGTCCTAGCACCAATTCTGGACAATTATCTCAGTAACGATTTATTCAGTAAAATCTCATAAGGGAAAAGTTGATTTGATTTGTCCCAAGTCTGAAGCATAGAATATTTTGATATGCAATCATATGTCATTCAACAATAGGGATATGTTCTGAGAAGTGCATCACTGGTCAATTTTGTTGTTGTGCGAAGAGAACAGAGTGTACTTAACACAAACTTAGATGGTGTAGTATACTACACACCTAGGTTATATGGTATAACCCATTGCTCCTAGGCTACAAACCTGTACAGCATGTTACTATACTGAATACTGCAGGTAATTGTAACACAATCATAAGTATTTGTGTATATAAACATATCTAAACACAAAAATGGTACAGTAAAAACACAGTATAAAAGATAAAATATGATACTTCTATATAGGGAACTTACCATGAATGGAGTTTGCAAGACAGGAAGTTGCTCTGGGTGAGTCAGTGAGTGAGTGGTGAGTAAACGTGAAGGCCTAGGACATTACTGCACAATACTATAGACTTTCTCCACACTATATACTTAGACTACACTAAATTTATCAAAAAATGTTTTCTTTCTTCAAGAGTAAATTCTTACCTTGCTATAACATTTTTACTTTATAAACTTTTTCTTTTAACTTTTTCCCTCTTTTATAATAACACTTAGCTTATAACACAAACACAATTTCCAGCTATACAAAAATATTTTGTTTCTTTATATCCTTATTCTATAAGCTTTTCTCTATTTTTAATTTTTTTTTTTTTTACTTGTTAAACTTTTTTGTTAAAAACCAAGACACAACAGACATGTATTAGCCTAGTCCTACACACGGTTAGGATCATCACGACATCACTAGGCAATAGAAAATTTTCAGCTCCATCATAGTCTTATGAGATCACCAATATATATACAGTCCATCATTGACCGAAATGTTGTTATGTGGCACATGACTGAGCTTATGCAAAGAGAGTTTGCCAGTCACACTTTGGTGGTATTAAAGAGAAATAAAGGCAATTTTGGCAAAAGAAAGGACCTATATAGGAGATCTTTACACTGTCAGACAATATTATTAACAAATTTAAGATATTATACTAGTTTGCTAAGGCTGTCATAGCAAGGTACCATTGACTGTGTGGCTTAAACAATAAAAATTTATTTCCTCACAATTACGGAGTCTAGAGGTCTGAGATCAAGGTGTCAGCAGGGTTGGTTTCCTCTGAGGCCACTCTCCTTGTCTTGTGGATGTCTGTCTCCTTGTGTCTTCAGATGGTCTTACCTCTGTGCCTGTGTGTGTCCTAACCAGTCATATTGGGTGAGAGGACCTACTCTGATGACTTCATTTTACCTTAATTACTTTGTAAAGATCCTACCTCCAAATACAGTCACATTCTGAAGTACTGAAGGTTAAGATTTCAAAATGTAAATTTGGGGGGTGGGTGGTACACAATTTAGCCTATACGAGAGATGAGTGGCTTAATGGTCTCTAAAGGTATTTTCATTTTCATACCATTAAAGTAAAAAATTAAGAAGGAGTGTCAAATGAAAAAGGTTATAAAAGTTAAAAAATTTCAGCAAAACAATTTTCTAAAATTAAAGCAACTAAATTCAATTTACCATTTTCAGTTAATGAATGAGAGAATGTCTTCTCACTATTGACTAATGACGTATATTTATTTGCAAGAAAGATCTAGCTAGTAACAGCAGAAAAGAAATAAATTATGAAGATATTTCACAACATTTCAAAAATGTTTATCAAAAAACTGATAAAATTCATTGTATACTTTATTTGATATTTATTCATCAGAGAAATTGGATTATTTGTTCAGAAATGAGAAGCCAATTAGAGAAGTTTTTGTTGTTCAGATGGGTTTACACTTAGAATTTAAAGAAACTGAGACTTTCGTAAACAAAGATTTGTAATGACTGAAATGATCACTAGTCAGAGAACATGTCCTATATTGTGCAAAAGCAGCTGATATTGACATTAAATGAAACTTCACTGTGAAATTTCAGATTGACAAGGGCTAGGGTCAGGTTTTGTGTTTTAATCAATTTGGGGACTATTTATTTAACTGTTTTTTGTTGTTTTAATTTCATACTATGCTCTAAAATATAATAAGCTAAGATTCTTCTGAGTTTTTTTTTTTTCTTAACAAAATGAAATGTTAAACCATATCTCTGGACACGTTGATAAAAGAAGTATTACAAAATAGGTGATAAGACATTCAGAGCACAGAACATGATCTAATAATGCTTATCACAGCACTATGAAAAGCAAGAATTTCAGGTCCTACTCCCACCTCCTTCATTTCCTCTCTGCAGCCTCAAATTTAACTACTTTTCAGTTCTAGCTCTCCTTTGCAAGGAAACTGTGCATGAGAGTAGCTGTTTGTTTCATATTTGTTAGCACGTGGGTGGGTGCGTGGGTGTAGCATCCAGTAAGAATTCTGAGATTCTTAGGAGTATATTTTGCTATAAACTATTATTACAGTCATGAAAATCAGCAATTACCCAGTTGCCAGGCTGTAATAACAACAAATAGTAATAACAAGAAGACCTAGGTGAGGAAGTGAGGACAGAAAGTACATTAATATTTATTGTATTCCTACTCTGAGTTAAATAGTGTATTAGATTATTTGTATACTTTATTTTTTAAATGGATTAAGAAAGCAAGCCTCAAGGAGGTAAAATGGTTTTCCCAGTTTACTATAGCCAGCCAACAGCAGAGTTAGTATTTTATTTAATAAAATTAGTCTGACTCTCAAATCATGTTCATTTCTCCACAGCATGTCCCAAAAGGCCAGAGTGGTTGGTTCTGCTGCACAAATGAGGTCAGAGCCATCAAGAGAGCCAAGGAAGTCCTGTTTATCTGGATTAAACAACTCAGTCTACAAACTACTTAGCTTTAACATAAGGTGGAAAATAGGATTTCAAAAGAAAAGAACAAGGACACAAAACTGAGTTTTGGCAAAGAGGGCAAGTTAGTGATTAAAAATAAATCTCTCATGATTTGCTCCCACAAGGCAAAAAAATAATAATATTTTTCAATCCTGCTTAACCCAAAGTAGTCTGAGATATTTAAAGTATTATAACCACTGGTGACAAACCAGAGAGTTGATTATATTCTTTCACAGGCAAGGACTTCTCAGGAGCAGGAAGCGCATGTGACAAGGGACCAAGTTACCCACGTAACAGTGTGCAGTTTTCTGTCATATGTGAAAAAGGTACTGTGTCTGCACCTCATAGGTACTGGGAATTCCACCTTACACAAATTAGACTAGGAAGTCTATTCTCCATTCTGGCTGGGAAACCAGGATATTTTTGATCCTAGTAGGCACTCAGGCACAAGTGGAATCATTAAATACAGAGAGGAATTTGCACACCATCAAGACCAGTACTTTGCAAATGAGGTTCAATACCTTTAGACACAGCAGTAGTTAATAGCAGACTCCCACATTAGAAAGTTCAACATTTCAGAAATCCAACTAATATTCCAAAATAAATGTATCGCTTCATTTGCAAAGTAGGGCATCATTACCTAAAGATAACAGCATCTGCAGAAATACTTACTTAGCAACTAAATCACAAGGTCTTCCTTAGAGCTTCCTTTAGGCTAGAAATAGTCCCTGCTTAGCCAGCTGGCCTGAAAAACTAGTTATAAACATAAAAACCAAAAGAATTACAGAGCTCATCCTACCCCTCATCTGCTTGAAAGAGTATCTGTAGCACTTTTTTTTTTTTTTGAGACAGAGTCTCACTCTGTTGCCCTGGCTAGAGTGAGTGCCGTGGTGTTAGCCTAGCTCACAGCAACCTCAAACTCCTGGGCTCAAGCGATCCTACTGCCTCAGCCTCCCGAGTAGCTGGGACTACAGGCATGTGCCACCACACCCGGCTAATTTTTTCTATATATTTTTAGTTGTCCAGATAATTTCTTTCTATTTTTTTTTAGAAAAATAGCGGGGTCTCGCTCTTGCTCAGGCTGGTCTCGGACTCCTGAGCTCAAACAATCCGCCTGCCTTGGCCTTCCAGAGTG